>JABASH010005240.1:0-12446 GCA_019776445.1 Tomocerus maximus | reverse complement strand
TATAATTATTATATGCTGAGAACTGTATTTAAACAGGCGGTTCCCAATTTCATTTAATAAATGGTATAAAATATACTCTCTAAATACTTGCGTGAAGTAAATAGTATCACGAAACAAAGTTTCGTTTCAGAGTTCAAATTAAATAAAAGTGAAACAAGGTATAGGCAAGGAAATCAAAGATTCTGTCTACCTATAAACTTCTACATGTATTATAGGAGAGTAGCAAAAGCTCAGCATTATTTAGGAAGTTGCTAGTATATTATGTGCACATAAAGTTGAAATAAAAATAGCATAAAGAGGTAATTGTCTGGGGTTACTTATGTCTATTAAGAAAGCATGCAGAGTAGATTGGGGATAATAATATGTGATTGTGTGTAGCAAGGAGTCAGTGGGAGAAAGTAATTTAGCGTCCCAAGTCCAATTGAGGAACTTGACTTCGACTCACTTAGGTTGTTGGGTTACGTCCTTACCGCAATGACTACTGCAGTTACAGATAGCGAGATAGACAGACTGTCTACATTAGAAGTACCTATTGCTAGTAAGTAGTGCATGGATGGACTGCCTATTCTTCCATTCTTTCTGATCCACTTGGACGATCTGCTCAGTCAGATCATCTCAGCCCACTATAGTTAGTCTAGAAAAGAGTTTTGTAAAACTGCCCTGAGTGCAGAGAAGGAAGAAAGAATTTCCAAATAGAAAAAATAGAAAAAACTTGCACTCTACTCTCTTATCTTTCAACGTATGGGTAGCTGGTCTTAGATACTTGTACTCCGTATTATGTACTTGGAAGAAATTGAATGCGGCAAGAGAAACGGCAATGCAATGCATAGAGGCGAAAAGAGACAACTTTGACTTTCTCTACTTTCTCCATCTCACCACTCCACACTATAGATTTATTGAGAGCAGAGCTAAATAGATGCTACATATATAATACTCTTTGCTTACCTCTCTTATCTTCCTCCAATGTAAACACTCACCAACTCTTCCTATACACAAAATACAGATATCCTCCCACTACAGACAAGACTAAAGAAGCCAACAAAATAAAAACATTTACTAGTCATTTCTCCACACAAGCATAATCTCATTCATTATGTTACTTCACTATTTAGATATGACAGAAGCTACATTTCTCCTACTGTCCCTGACAATAGATACACTAAGTATAGCCAATAAATTTGCTACATTGCAAATACAATTCCATCCCTTCATGCACAACTACTGCATTAAACTTTTATCCATATTCAAATTTTCCTAAATACAAATTTTCAGATTTCATGTAAATCTAAGGGACCATTGTTGGACACAATAATGCTGAAAACGATATCTTGGTACCTACATATGTTGAGGTACATAATAATTCGACCAGTAATATTGATTCCGTCTCAACTATGATATAATTTGGTTGGTCGAGGATTGGGAGCAGTTTTTCATAGATAGTTTTTTGAAAGGCTTTAAGAACCTTTGGAATGGAATGGCAATGCAATTCGGCCACAATTTTGAACAGGAACACACTATAAGAGCAATGCACCGAAATTGGACGTTTTAGCATTTAAAAAGCTAAAGCTAGGATACCCCATGCTAGAAGGTAAAATAGCCGATTAAAATTATAAAATAATATATGATTTTCTGAAGATGGCAATGTCGTTATAGTATATGAGTTTTGACAATAAAATTGGCCGAAAAACAGGTAGGCAAAATCCAAAATAATTTCATCAGTTAATGGTTTAGTAGAACACCAAGAAATCTTAGAAAGAAATTTACACGCATTTAAATTAATAGAATAAATATTTTGGAAGAGTCCTTTATTATCAGTAGAAACTCTAAGGATATGCTTCTAAGTAGTAAATACGAATCTTAAGCCCCAATTTGGCTTGAACACTACACACTATAGTTCTAGTGTAGTTACAGAGTTTGTGTACTTTAGGTTACCATATTAATCAGGTATTGAGCTTTCTCTAATTTTCATTTCTTTACCCCTGCTCCGATTTCTAGTGTACAATTTCGCCAAAACGTTAACCGACACCATTTTTAACGTTTTTCCAAATTTCCATACGGAGTAGGACAGCAATATCGAAAGCAACCTAATCAGTAGGTTTGTTGGCACAAATGCCTGATTTTTACTTTTTCAGATGCATGTTCGTTGGATATCTGAATTCCGCAATTTGTTTTGCAGCAGAGGATTTAAAAGTATTTTAGAGAGGAGGTTAGCTTAGTCTGTCAATGTAGGCATTATGTAGCATGGAATGAAGCAGGAATATATTTGCCACTAATCCATAAGAAGATAATAAGATCCTGTATTTGTGCGTAAGTGTTCCGTGTCGGGGTGGTCGTCGTCTGTGTGTTCCGCCACTTCCATTCACTTTGTGCTTTTCCTCCGTCCGTGTCCTTCGCTTGTCGTTGTCGTCGTCGGCAAGCATCAAACGGCAGTTGAGAGATATAGATTTTCTCATTGTTTAGCTATTCATCAGTAAGTTCTTTTGGCCGTGATTCAAGAACAGAGGAGTATCCACTTCTCTCGATCATTTTCCTATCTATCTGTAGTGGTAGTAGGAACACTATAGAAAGTGTTTTAGCAGTAGCTAGCCCTAAGAGAAGTGCAAGTGGCGTAAATACAATAACCCACTCGCATGTATCTTATTGTTAATAGCAGACTACACAGTCGATGAGGATTGTAGTCCGTATGCATAGTAGTACTACTGTGAAGTGATGATGAAACAAATATTCGGCCAATATTCGTATTCGACGTATTCGGCTACTATAATATTCTATCTAAGCTAATTTACAAATTATTGGGCCGTATAAATGCAAATATAGAATTGAATATTTTCGCATAGAAACACAAATCAATCCTCCATTTGGGAAACTTTTTTTTATTAGTTTTGCTAAAAATGACTGAAAATAGCGACTTATATTTAATAGACAAATATTGAGGTAAAAATTGTATAGAAGAAATATGATCTATCTTTAAATATTAATTTATAGCTACCAAAATTTGCATTTTTAGCATTATGAAATAGAATTGCGGGTATTCTATTCGGTGTTTGGTCAGGAAGACTATTCGTTTGAGGACTGGTGTGATGTTGAAAGGAAGTGGAAAGCAGTTGAGTTTGTCTTTGGTATATTCTAATATACTGTTGAGTTGGTTTGGCTTCCTCCGATACTTGAGATTCTGTTGCGAATGTATCACTTCCACTTGGGGCTAAAGTTCCCAAGCAAAGGAAATCCTTTCTTTCGCCAGTTGCTTTAGTTTAGTTTAGCGTCTTTTGCCTAAGTAGGAGAGTGACTATGTAGGAGGATCGGCGGAGAGACAGACGAGCGAGTCCAGTGAAGACTCTCTCTGGATTACTTTTTGTACAGCTGGCTTACACTTAAGTGCTTCTCCTCGTATTTCCTCATCCCTTCTCGCACTTCTCCAGCACCAGCCTCTCTCCAGACTTCCAACCACCCCATCCAAGTGCCGTCTAGCATCTTCTAAGGTTCTTGCCCTGTCCTGTTTACTCCTGGAAGCCACAGCCTCTACACTATCTACACTTAGCTTACCTTCAATTCCTTCCTCGATTCTTTTCTGTTCCATCGTTAACTGCTTTAGATTTATTTACATTGCCTGACTACCTAACGGCTAAAAAGTAATGGTTTACTTGACAGCCCACTTTATTCACTTGGATAAAAATAACTCTTCCTTCTCAAACAACTTGACTCGCACATAAAATATTCCTGTTGACTCATTTTTAATAAGCATCCTTAATACTATCTGTAGCTAATTCTTTTATTTCTGAATATGAAGAAAAAATATATAACTTGATTCATAGAAGACTTAAGCAAGAAGTAAATTCTAAAAGTCAAACTAGAAACTACTAACAGTTGTTAAAAAGTTTCTGTGGAGCTACCTTAGTAGTAATAATGATGATGGTTCAAGTAATAACTTTTGAGATTATATGACTATTTTTAACTGCAAGCTAAGATAAAACCATAAAAGTGGAAAATTCGAGTAAAAAATAAAATATGCACTTAGAGTTACATCATAACAATAGAGCCAAAACTAAGTTACACACGTCATGCACACAGACGATACACATTAGTAGTATTTCTTATGTACATAAGTTTTTTGTTTGGAATCTTACATTCAACAATTTCCATTTCTGAGAAATTTGTATCCACCACTACTTACTCAACTCAAACTCTACTAAATAAAGTTGGAAATCATTTTGCTGGAAAATTGCAACTTAGTTCTAGAGAAAGTCTCCGGAGATTTGCACGGCTATGCCATAAACTCAGCCAATGTGAAATTGTTGCAGAGTCGGAAGAGAGGAAGAAAGGGTGACTCTGTTGTTTCTCTCTCGACGTTATGTTCGGCAACTATTCTTTCTATCTGTTTAACTTACGGACTGCGTGCTGAATTTTGAAGGGAAATGAACCTATAGATAGGTGAGCTCTTTGGGTTATCTATTTAGCCATTTACTCGGCTATGACAGTCATTCAAGGAGTAGTGATAGCATAATGTAGACTTAGGCACCTATAGGGTATACGTAGTTGTGTGAGGTATCTCTGCATTATAATGTTACCTACTTACAAATGTACATCTTTGTATTATGCAACTGTTTACAGTGGTAAAGCATTCTTTCCACAACTGCAGAACAGATACATATAAATGACTTTCAACCGTTTAACTGCACTCTGTTGTATTGTCCCTTCTAGTATGTCGTTCCCTCTCTCAGCCTCCAACTTTTGACTTGGAGAACTCGGCTCCATTCAAAATTCAAATAGACAAAACATATATATTATTATTACCTTCATCCAAATCAAAGAACGAAAGGGCATTGTCTGTATAATATTAGGTTAGTACTTACGCTACAGTCACGGAACCATTAGATTTTCCATTCAATTTTCAAAGAAAGACGCATCCTTTTAGCCAACTTAGATATAAGTCTACCGAAATAGCTTTTATTTCTATGCCTTTCTTTTCTTTTGAATTCCAGAATGGGGTTAACTGGGTAGAAACCAAAGAAAGAGGATCTATTTTCCAAAAATAGGGAATTATGGCTACAATCAGATTTCCACATCACAAGAACAGCCAATAACAAAGTACGTACAGCAATTTCATCGAAAGTAAAACCAAGGACCACGTCGATAATCAATTTCCCAATGCATTCTCCATGCAACTTAACAAAACAGATATATACCAAAGCGAGGGCAACCTATTTACTCCACACTGTCCACCCACGCAACCTTTCAGATCCACAAAAATCAAAAAGAATCAAGTACAATAAGCAATTCTACATTTTTGAGATAAAATTGGTATATTAAGAAAGCAACTACTGCATTATTTACCAAGCAGGGATGTTATTCCGTAATGTAAGAAATTGTATCGGGTAGTGTAAGTTTTACGCAAGCTCCCCCCCTTTACGTAGGAATCCTACGCTACGTGAAGAAAACTGATTTACGTGACACGATCGGACTTACGGACCTTACGTAAGGTTGAAGGGTGAAAGGTTACCTTGCTCGGCATCGGTACAAGCAGCAGTTTCCTCCTTAGTCCACCACGGAACCTCTGATTTGAAGATAAGTAAAATTACTAACTGAAATACGTTTGCGTAGCGTAACTTTTTACCTTACGTAGAGAACTTACGTTTCGTCAAAGTTAAAGTTACGTGAAAGGACAACGCTTACTCTCAAATATCACTGGATGCATAAATTCATTGGGTTAATTTTTAGGGGTCTGTAGAAATAATTCTTTTGTCAGTGGAAACAAATTATGTCAATTTTAAGGACAGTAAAAAACAGATCCAATGGGGTGTAAGAAGCAATAGTAATGGCAGTTACACAATAACACTATTCACTTAGTCAAAAGCAATTTTAAAAAGTAATTCAAGATTAATTAGTCGTCAATATGCAATGCAAGAACTATTTCAGGCTATATTTGAGGCTTAAATGCTGCTGCAATCATTGTTGTAACCATTTCAGGTGTAATAACAAATGCTTGAAATATTGCAGAACGTTTGCAACCGTTTCAGGTTAATTTCAGATATCGCACACTGCCGTAATAAAAACGATCCTGTTGCAGGGGTCTGCAACATTTCACGCATTTCAGTAGTTTGTTTTCAATTAGCATTACATTAATTGCAATAAACTTTTAGTAGTTTTAAATATGCAAATATTAAATAGTTAAATAGGTGGTGATTTATATGAGTATTTCTGGCAAAAATCAGCTATTTATCTAAACAATATTACTCCGGGTACTAATTCGATTAATACGGTATCTATAGCTAGCACTTAATAGCTAAATATTATGAGGTTTTTTTTGCAAATGTTACATAGAGTGAAAAATATATTTTAGGGAGAAAATAATTTAAAAATTTAGCTATTTGTAGACATCAGATTTGCATTTTTAGCTTTTTGAAATATTCAGCCACTTATTCGACCTCCCAATGTGTTGGCTATACTACAGATATTTCGGGGAAAGGCACTAATCGTACTAACTACGTGAAAATAATTTTTGTCGTGCTTGTAAAGTTGCTAGAAGAAAAGGGGACCAAGATTATAAATTAGGCGGATAGTCGATGATCACTAAATCATCCTTGTCATGTATTGCGAATGTAGTCATAAATAGAATAAGTGGTTGTTATATGGATATTTAGAAGCGTAGTAGCGTGGGATAGGGCGGCATGCATTGTTTGTCGGGGAATTGGACACAAGGAAATTCGAAGTATAAAGAAACAAACACACCTCTTGACTTGGTAGTCACTTATTGAATAACGGGAATGTCAGGAAGGAGTGTCGTTGGTCTATTATACTGTGGCTTAAGTTCCTCTCGTAAATTAAATGTTGATAGACGAACTCAACTGGGTGCTACTTACTTACTCCTTTCTCCTGCCTCACAGACATTGACAATCACAACAGATATTCCGGGCATTGCTGTGCCCTCCTGGCTTATTTCTCTGTCACAATCAGCTAGTCTTATTTGGTATGCGACTTTTCTCCTCATTAACCGAAGCCATTAGCCGTAGGAGTCTATTGTCAAGCCAAGTGCTGCTTTCTCCACGGCCAACAAACTAATGCTAACCAAAACTCCGAAAACAGTCGGTTCATAAAGGGAACAATGGCAACTCTCCCTTTTAAATGTAATCTATGTAACGTACACACAAAACATCCTTTGCCTTTAAGTTAAAAGTAAGGAAACTCAGCGTATTGTCATTATTCTATTGACATAGCATCAGAATCCGCCACTCTCTCATTAGTGTCTACGTCTGTACTCCACTTAAGAAAATAATACTTTGAGATATAGCACTATTCCATAATAGTATTAAGTACTGTAACATAAAACGTATCTTTGGAGTATATAATAATATGTAGTCGTTCTTGCATATTATCAAGTAAAGTCTACTTACCTACAAGATTTTCTGTTTAGTTTTCTTTTACTTTGTATTTTTTTGCTTCGCCGATTGCTTAAAATCAGAATTAAATGCTGCCTATTATATCAAAGCAAATAATTAACTACATGGAAAATTTGAGACCGTTCAAAATAATATTATTGCAAATAGTATTGCACTGCTACTATGTAATTAGCAATGCAATGCAATGGTAATTACAATAGGTAACCCCAGCGTTTAAGTACAATATGCAAATACTACCTTTTGCAGATTGCTGTCTACAAAATGAGTGCCTTAACTGAAAAAGTAAGAATGTGGGTATTTTTGAAATGAACGCTGCCGTTTGTGAGGATTTGTCAGGTAATTTTTTAGCCTTGAAAATGGATCACAATTCTGTGTAAGAAAATACAGTTCCCCTTGCCACAATCGGGTCAATGAAAGAAAATAAGAGCAGAAATGGTTTCCCCAAGGAAAGCTGATTAATTTCCATTGTGTCACTTTGCATCAAAAGACTGGGTAGATTGTTTAGTTGTCCGCTACTGTCTTTTGAAAAGTATACTTCCAAAAGGATATATATTTACAAGGAGTAGATCTACATAAAGCTAGTAAGTATGTGATGTTTCAAATTATAATATTAATATACTCCTGAGTAGATGTAGAAATAAAAGTTGTTATATTAGGGCGAACATTAGTGTCTTATAGACTTATTCATAGATCTGTAAAGGAGTAGGGATGGAATCCAGTGGAAATAAAGCACTCAAAATGAACTGTGTTCTGTAAGTGCAGTTGTAGAAAAAGGTAGCTGACAATGAGAGGAAACAGGAGGGGAAAGGAAGACAAAGTCGTTTGCAATTTTTCGTCGCTCCTGGGCTTGGGAAGTATTTGTAAAAGCAGTCGTGCTGTGAAGCCTCCAAAGAAAACGTCAAGTCGAGGGAAGCCAGATACAGAGTAAAATTGTAGCAAGGGTTATTAGGAGCCAAGGCAGTGTACATAAATAGAGGAATAATAGAGAAAGAAAATGAAAACCTCCCTCAGCCCTTAGCTGTCGGAGCCTGGGAAGTGTGTGATCTAGTTGGACCACTTATAATATATGGCACGGCTAAAAAGTCTCTAGTCACATGGAAAAAATCCAGAAAAAAGAATGTACCCAGCAATTTAGTGGAAAAAGACAAAATATTGGAGGACGAAAGTAGCGGAGAAGAAAGGACTAAAAAAGCAATGACATTTAAAAAATCTTTTTCCGAGTAACTAACTAACTAAGCCACTAAACTAAAAATAAGTGGCTACTAGCGAGAGATATAAAACATAGAGTAGGCAGCACTACTTAGTAGATGGTTATCAGAGATATAGTGGGACACGGCAGATATTTGTACATAAAGCGGACTTTCTTTTTCTCCTTTGTGCTTAATGCACAGACCTCCTGCATAGGTCTGCTCACTATTACTTCCTAATAAGTAGCGATATAATTCTTGGAGGAGGCTAGCGTGGAGTATCTGAGAGTAGTAATACTGACAATCAGGCACTTACCTACTACATTAAATAGACGTGTATATAGGGAGGATAATACAATGTACCTACTTGAGTTAGGTAACCTCTATTCAAGAGAATCGGTTTAAAGTTACACGTACGAATGTACAGCTGTAGGATTTTGGGGAAACCACCAACGGTGCACTAATTCACCGACAGAAAATGCAAAGGCGTGGCTCTTCACTGCACTTTACTTTCCAACAAACGGAGATTCGCGAGCATCGTATCTCTACTAAAAGTATTATTATAGTTCGGTGTAATGTAATAGAGGAGGGAAGCTAAGTAGGTAGACTACATAATAATATAAGACATTTTAAGCAGATAACTAAAATAAAAACACGTAAAAGTAGATATGTATCTGTGCATAAAATACATATATCCGTGTATTACTATGTATAGAGCGAGCGTGAGTAACTGGAGAGGCAGGCAGAGACTATGCAGAAAAGAGAGCTGATAGTATATTAGCAGAGCAGTTAAAGTTACGCTAACGTAGATAAACAGATATATTATTTCCTAAACTCCGTTTTCTTCTCTTCTGAGGATGAAAATCACCCGCCTCCTTTTTCTTTGGCTTTCACTTCACTCCCTCCACCTTTCTTTTTCCAGCCCCGTCCACTTGCCTTTGTCTCTTATTTCCCTGATAATAAAGGGTCTGCTAGGTACTCCCTCTTAATGTCCAAATACAGATACATTCTACTCCACTACTGCATGGTCAGATATTTCTTGGTGAACATATTTCAATCTGAGGCCAGAGACCAAGACAGTAGAAAGTGCACATCAGCCAAACCAAAGCCAAACCGACCCATTCAAAACGTCTCTAGTCAACTCAATTTTCGTCCATTCCACCTATTAATACTTCTATGTATCTTACCCAGAACACTTACATAACTTTTTCCTTCCTCCCAACCAAACTCATCGCAATATATTTCACAAATAGGGAACAAAGCAACTTTTCTCCATTTTTCTATAACCCACACCAACTTCTCCCTCTCCCATATTATCTCTGCTTTTATATCTCAACTATATCTACACTCCTGCATCTTCATTTGCTCCAATATGCTACATTATAAATACTTTATTTCCTTCACTTGACTTCACTTTCCCTTCAAGTACTTTCTCCGCTCCACTATGGACAATGGACTTTTAAATTATTACAATCACTTGCTTCTTCCCAATTCCTCTTCTTTAGTCTATACTCAACTACGTTGAATGGCTCAACCATCCGACGCCAATCCCAGTGATTCACTAGACAGATATGCAAAACCAATGGACCTTGTTCAGACCGTCTCAATTCTGTTTTATGTTACGTCTATCCCGTTTATTAAGACTTTTTACTACATACCCATTGTAAAAAATGTCTGTAATGCTAAAGAATGTCACTTATATATTTCAAATGCTAATAAAATATCATCAACATTTAAGGCTTAATATTTTGTCGGCATTGAGAATTTGACCAAAATGTATTGAGGAATGTTACACTTGAATCTCAACGTACAGATAAATATATAACTTCTGGGAGGATCTAGAAAAGATAGTTGTGCACGATGATATAGAATTGGGTAAGTTAGCCAATGTTTTCCGACCGAAATTCCCATGGAATTTATTTATTTTAAAACAGTTCATGACATATATTTGTTTCTTTCAGCAGTTAAGCCATTCTGTTATGATTTTAATACAATTCACCGATCTACGCTGCATGTAGATATAAAAAGAGAGATAAATTGAACACTCTTCCTGGTTATACTCTCAATAAGTATGTATAGTATAGGTACATCCTTTCTTATGTACAAGTACTCAATTTAGCGTCTACTAAAAAACCTTTTAAAGTGCAATCATTAAAAGAATGAACGAATGTGTGGATCTGCCCATCTGTTCTGTTAGTATCTGCACAGAATGGAGAGTTTAATCTATTAGATCTATATCCGCCCAACCAATACATACTGTCAATACGAAGATTTGTTGCTTAACTTCCGAGGATTTTCTATGACGGATATCTGAGTAAAAATAAAACCATGGATGTGGTTCCATTAGATGTAAAAGTTGAACGCTACTAAGTCTTCCAGGTTTTTAAGGTATCTATATAGAAAGCAAGAAATAGTTTTTCACTTATTGCCAGGGAAGCAGAACATAATAAATGAATAGAAAAGATACAGTTTCTATTACCTGATTTAGGTGGGTATAATATTATATATATGATAGCGAGTGATGCTGATGCGTGGTCATAGAAAGTTTCAAGTTTGTCCAATAGTGGCTCCTAATAATAGTACAAAGTAGCCCTCTCTCTTTCGCTTCCTCATTCATAATTGTCTTTTCCTGTCTAATGGCAAACAAACATGCGATTCAAGACGAGTTATTAGTCTACTTACTTTCCTTATACTATATTCTATCATCTTGACTATAGTCTTTTCATCCTATCCTTACACAAAACATAATGGCCTTTTTTCTATGCGATTTACAGTACAACCAAAGAGCTACCTACCACAAAACTTCAGTTAAATAGTTCGAACCGGTTTTGTTATATTTTTGACCATATTGATAATAACAAAAATCAGGAGTAATCAAAATTTGATGACTAAAATATATGGGGAAAATAGAAATAGATAAAGAATTTTGAAGACATTGTCTCGAGTTAACGAAAAGACAATTAACCAAGTGTGCATTCCCCAGACGACAAAAAGATACTCATTTTTCAACATTCTATATTTATTTAAACTTAGTAAAATCAGATGACATAAATGTATGTGAAAATGAATGAATGTAAGGCAAACGAGACGTCACATTTTATCATTAGTTCATTTCAATAAAGTCTACATGTGCTAAAGCTTTAAAAACATAAATATTGCTGCATTTTATTTCATAGGCATGACATTTATTGAAATACTCCTTTATGTTTCAACAGCAACAAAAATTAAACCTTTAATTCAATTGATTGACTACTTATTACTGGGTAAGTTGGACTATAACAAATTTAACAGTAATAGTAGGCACATCAAACATTTCTCACTTTTATTCAATAAGCAATGAAAATGCTGCTGATTAACTTTTTATTCAGCCGGATTTTGCATCACATGCAGCTTTGTTCTTCTCAGTTTTCATAGAACGATTTTACAATATTATGTAAGATTAAGGTGGGCGTATATACCCGAAGGTGTTTATAAATTCCCCTTTTCATAAAATAATACAATCTCTATGGATATTACTAAAATATGAATAGTAAATCAAAAAGTCAGTTCCTATAGCCCGTTTCTTTCCCTTTTCCTCTATATTATAGTCCTAGAGCCCGTGAGAACTTTTGATGTTTAACCCTAAATCTAATTATTATAATTTAAATTGAATATACTGATGATTCAAGGGCTATACAGGGGAAGGTTCGGACAAGTGGTGTTATTTTTACCCCGAGTGGGGATTTGTATGTAAAGGGGTGGGGGTCGACTAAGGGGTGATTTTGAGAGAGTACGAAATCCCATGGAAATGACCGAGAGTGACGTCACTCGAAGTCATAATTCCACCCACTTTTCAGTTGCATTGGGGATGTCCGCAGGTTGCTGA
>JABASH010005239.1:0-12448 GCA_019776445.1 Tomocerus maximus | reverse complement strand
ATTGTGGAAACCGAGTCCAAGTGGGCTCGGTGGGTATGCATATTGCTGTGGGAGGTTATGTAAATGTGTGGGTGGTGGCGTAGTGAGTGCAATCACTACATACTATCTTATGAGAGTGACACGCTATTATTGTACCGTAAGTATTAATAGTGAAAAATAGTTTTATGCAACCGTAACATAAAGGGAGTGACATGACCCCTTTACTCATATTTGTGTTACATTGGAGATAAAACCCAGAGAATGTTGTAGGTACTCGCATAAAACAGTTCTACTATAAGTCATTTGCTCGTGTAATACAGATTATTTGATGTGATGCAGACGTTTTGTGCAATAGACCATAATAAAAGATAATTAATTATTACGGTAAAACACATGGCCAGCCTTGTGCGCACAACGGCAAAAAATTTAGGTAGGTACAGACGCTATTTTATGTGTATTTGAATTGCATTAAGGTACAATGTGATTGATTGCTCCAATTCCTACTTCTCGTAAAAGTTCCTGCATTAAATGTGTGAATTAGGTAAGCCAACAAAAACGGTAGTGTTTTCTACAGACAGACAACACAATCATAAAAACAGTCTAAGAGGGCAAGGTGAGCTTTCGTACTTGTAATAAATTTTGTGGGAAAGGAAAGAATTTATTTCCCTTCAGTTCTTCAGTTTATCTACTATATCATGAAAACAACAAATACAATTAATGAATACAGCCCAATTATTTCATACCCTTTTACTGGTAGCAAAGCACTAAACACGATGAGCTTGGAGATAGGCAAAATTAAGTAATTATAAATAAGAACTCATCAATTTTGTTTCCGTGTTTAGGCAATTGGAAATCTACTGTAATGATAGGGATTATTGTTATGTGATAAAAAAATTTCAGAAAGGCAGGCAGAAACCTATTCCATTTTCGAGTCTACAACACCCAGCACTGTCAATTGATGCTTTAGATAGAGCTACCCAAAATATTTTGAAGCCTAGGTATAGGTATAGTATAGGCAAATGGTATTTATATTTATACTTTTTTATTATTAAGTCTAAGGAGGGTTTAGGGCATATTTTCAATTTAGTTCATGCAGTCTTAGGATGTATTTAGGGCATAGTCTAATTTATTTAGGTCTACAAAGATTTTATAGGGCCTATTGTTCCATGTTTTTAGGGTCTAATAGGCCATCTAATTGGAGTTTTAGGTGCCTCTCCTAGATTTGCTGATAAATATGTAAGTAAGAATCGGAATAAAGAACTCATAATTTTTAAGTGCCTATTTTGAAGGCCCGAATCAACTATAGATAGATTCACATTGTACATTTTACTTTGCGAGTTTGTTAAAATTACTTTGTTGACTGTAGTTTGACTTTAACCTGATTAGAAAATTACCGGACTGAAAAAGTCTCTGAAGGTGACGCTTCTGTAATGGTAAAATATCTGGCCCAGATACGTCTGAGAATTAATTACTTCAAGTGATAATGACCCGATTTATTAATGATTTATTTTTAATGAATTGAATGTATGTAAAGCAAGGAAGAGAAGCAAATTCAGTTTCTAATGTTTCTCAAGATTTTCATCATATAAAATCCTGAAGAACTTCCTGTGCTAATTCGAGTTGAACTACGCCTACTTTCATTACTTTTGTTATGCATTTTTTGCTAATTGTGTTGGTTGATTTGACAAAATGTGTCAAGAGTTATACGTTCAGTAGTTCCTATAAATACCTATCCACACTTTACTTAATAATATGTGTAGTTTTCAAGGCTCTAGTTAGATAAAAGTTCTAACTTCCACAGCACTAGTTCTGTGTAGTATATAAATCGCTAATAACTATGTGTAATCCTATTTCTGAAAGATAATGACTAGGAGTTTCTCACAGGCCAAACCTTGATGGATAGATGAAGATGAATAGTACAAACATTCACACAAATAAGGCAGATATATGTAAGTATGTATGTACTAAGGCATACATACACAAACCACAAGATTGCTTTACCATTTAAAATTCATGTTGTACAATTATCCCTATTTCGAGTTATATCTGTACTGGATTATATTATTAGGAAACAATTAGTTGAATGTTCATCTACGTGGTAGCACTGACATTTGCTATAAGAGTGCATATGTTAGGGGTAATAAGTACCTTCAGGCTGTAAGCTACTGCGTAGATACAGATATAGCACTTGAAAATTTCTTTCGAATTTTTAGGAGATGTTTTATACTGTCCAAAATATAGACTATAAGTAGCATGCTATAAAAATTGAAAAAGTGGTAAATTTTTTAATGAAACCATTGTAATGAGAGTAATTTACTTTGTCCTAAGGTCACTTTTTGATACTTGGTTATTTAAATTGCAACAAAGAAATAATAAATAAGTAAATGCAAATGTCTATGAACAAAATTAAGTGTGATTAATAAAATTAAGCTACTTAAGTAATTATACACTTATTAATAGCAGGTACACTCAATACTTATGTCGTAAATATTTAAAATTAGAATTTTCAGCTCTGCTTTAGACTTTGTGCCTGACGTTACTTATTGCCACTATCGTATACACTCAAAACATAATTATATCAATGAGCATACATACTCTCTGCATGTAGACACAGAAATGCGTGCATGCAATTTATACGAAAGTGAATTGAGCAAATGGAATATCGTGAAGAACTTGCCTGATATGTTATACGATAATTATCTGATGTAAAGGTACACAAAAGTACAAACAATGGAATGATAAGACATTAATTACAAATAACTCCTTGTGCTATACCTTGCATTACGTATTCCATAGCCAATGGCCTATACACACAATGTAATAATGCATTAAGACCAACAAAGAATTTTTGTAAAACTAGCTCAATGAAAAAATGAATTCTGCAAGTAAGTAGGTCTCGCAAACTGCCTTCCACTAAATTACGTTACATTTGATGCACCACTGTTTTATACTGTTATGCATAGGTACATTTTACATATTCCCATATCTGTTTCATCCATAGTTAGATTAGTGCATAAGAGTAGTATTAAGTGCACAATCTGAATTTGGAATTCGTAGTAGCACAGTAATAATAAAGTTTCCCATTGTTTACACACAACATAGCGTGCGAAACTCTTACTCTCCATTCCCTTCATGCACATAAACGTAAGAAACTACTAACAATAATGCAGAGAAGTAGACACAGACTATACATTGAAGAACTACACTTAGGTTTAAGTTCACACAAAAATGATGTGAATGTCAGTAAGATTATTGTGCATGCTACTAGTTGCTGTTTACTAGTTACCGAGTAGTGCTTTACCTTTAAACAGTATTTCTTCGCTCGGAGATTCTAAGTATTGTTTGCAATTACTGATTACTACTTACACAGGCTAAGATATATTGCTCGTATCAATAAAAATCAGATTGCTTTAAGTGGTTTCTCCAAATTAACACTTATATCTTCGTGCACTCTGAATTGTGTCCTGGAACGTAATATATACAGATATTACCTGTCGGGTGAATTCTAGATCTACTTTTCAAAGTGAACTCAAATCAAGTTTTTTTCGTCTGCAATATAAACTTGTGCGTTTTTCTATCTATTTAACAATATTGCTATTCTGTTCATGCATCTCTGGAAAAAGGTACATGAATAATGCAAAAACAAGCACCCTTAAAAATGTGACTAGTATATAGCGTCAGTAAGATTTCTTGCCAATTATGACGTTGGTGCAGAGTTACGAGGCTCCACAGAAAACCAGTTGACTCATCAGAGTTCCTAGTCAAAGGTGCATATTTGCAGAGTCTACTACTACGTTTTGAAATTGTAACTTGTAAAGTTGTAGCTAGCTGAATAAACTGGAAGACAAGTTTGTTGGGAGATATGAAGATACATGAATTATTCATCTTGCTCTATAGGTACAACAGTAGCTATGAATTTAGTGTACAAATCAAACAAAGCGATTGAATTGTGTGGTTATCTTCTCCAGCAGAGGGCTGAGTTAAATTAGTAAGTGGTCGAATGTATCCACTAACGCGTGGAGGACTACGGCACTCATCACTTCATTACTCAGCGGACATTATCCTGCATTTGTTCATTTTCTGGATGAAGTGCAAATTCAAGTGAGAGAATCATGGACTTTTTTAGTTTTCCGTTGTTTCTGTGGCTCTCGTTTCTAACATCAATGATACAAAGTGCGGGACTTAAAGAATATTACTACGCCAAGATTAACGGAGCACAAGATTACAGGAGTAGAGATCATTATATCATGCGAGGGACACATTGGCCATTGAGAATGCAACGAGAAGTTGATTCGCTAGACATTGAGTTGTACTTTAGAAATGAGAGAATTGTTAAACTGCAAATTATGTGTATATTTTTTAACGGACCTTGTGACGTTCTGGGACGATGGGCTAAAGGTAAGGGAAAATCCTCTAGATTATTTTCTTAGAAATACGTTCGATAAGCTTAACTCCATTATTGTCCTTTGAATCAGTTAACTATAGTATATTAGGTACATAGAACAGCACGATATATTATCGTTTCATGGTTCAGTTCTAGTGAACTAGTGATTTATTAAGACTGAAAAATGATTTCAGCACGAGTTGTACCTGGCGTCTACGGAATCTGCGAACAGTGTACAAAACATCAAAAGAAAATGCTACCAGGATGGATAGCCATGATTGGGGACCGATATCCGGCCTTATTTAGAGCCGCCTTTGCACAGTGGCTCCTGGACAATGGTTACCCTGTTCCTCTTGAAGAAGTTTTCAGAATTCAAAAGACAATGAAATTCGTTGATCCGAGTATAATTTTCATTAACGATGTCATTCCTCTCCCTAACGACACTATGTCCAGAAAACCAAGCTCACAGAAATATATTGAGAAGAGAACAATGCCCTTATTCAGCATTGCCATTTGATGTCTACTACATTAAATCATTAAGTTATTCCAGTTTTATAATCTGCCAGTTGCCAAATGAGAATTCAAACAAATCAACCTACGTCCGCTAATGCTACTCGGTTCAACACATGCATTTTGCAGATAATTCCAAACCCTACTTATGACTTTGATTTTAATTATACCTGTGCAAGTACGAAGAGAACTTTGTGCGAATGCGGATATTAATTTTATACTACATTTACTTAGTATACTTAAGTATCCAATATTATGTCTGTTAAAGTTGGAAAGTGAAATAATAGTAATTTTTTCCATTACAAATCCTCGGTTTACGTGATTACTTGCCATTTCAATCCTTCGTTAACTGATTCATTTGATTCATAATAATATATCATTAGGTATAAGTAGGTAGCTTATAATTCCCGACTAATACTTACTTCTTTAATGTCTAATGCCTAACAAAGTAGTCTTTAAGGTACCTACACCTATTTCATTTTATTATTACTACTCCGAATGTATGTAGGTACTCAATTTGCATGGATTTTCACAACTTCCTCATGCTTAATGTAATCGTCTTAATGCTGAATCTTTCATCATTAAAAGATTTATTGCAATAGTGTTCCGCAATAATAAATGTGAGGTGCAGTGGAACAATTCTATACAATCCACACACAAATGTATACAGACAAAAGAGTCCTAGGTACCTTAGTACCTATTTACGTACGTAAAATGAATCTTATAGTTATATTACTTGAGAAAATTGCGTTCGTTTGTGGCTACGTAGCACGTTATCTTTATCAATATGTGTAATCATTATAACTTCATTATACCTTATGTATAATTTTCAAGTGCATAGATGTATTTCTGGGGCATACACTATAACCAAAAATATTTTGTTGATCAATGTGTCTAGTATTTTCTGTTGCAACATGAGCTATACTTATATTAGCATTTCGAATGTAGAACAACTGAAGCATAGACCAGCTACTTCATATAGTAATAATTATATAACTGTCATGAAAGTTGGTTGTGTACAATTAAGTTATCCATGATGATCCATACATAAAATATTGATTGCAAAAATAAAATTTGCACAGTGACATTAAATAAGCAGTATCTACACAAACAAACCATTGAAAATGTAAAAAGTTGCGTTTCAGGGAAAAACAAACCAGACTGTCCAAAAACCATAAAGTTGCTTATGTGCTATTCGTTACAAGGTGCATAAAAGTACACTTAAAGCTTAAATACAATTAAATAAGTTACTTACATGTTTATTAAGGATCCCATAATGCTATAAAATACAATTAGATGATAACTATTTACTAATCCTGCCTTCCTTAAGGCGATATTATACATACGCAAATGCACATATAGCATAAAGTAAATACAGTATAGCAACTTATTGCTACATAATCACATAAATAAAGAACTTATTTAGCTATGTACATTCACTCAACCTTGCATCAACATTAAGTTCTGATAAACAGGTAGTAAGCAACACAGTCACTTGAGAAAAGCTGAGAGTCAGATTCAATGGTTATATAAAGTAGATTTATAGAAGTAAGACAAGATAATATGTATAAATACTAATGCGCTTTGCAGCAGCTTTATTTCTCCATACTGCTAGGAATATCCTCGTGTCATTAAGAAATAATCAACAGTACTACAAGGTTACTTACAAAGTAATAGCACCTTGCATAAGGATAATAGTGGGTATTAGTATATTACACTTGTTTACAGCTTATAGAATTCACTAGCTACCTTAATTATATGCAATCGTCAAGTACCTCAACTGGATATGCAACTCAACCGCTGGAACTATTCTAATAATAAGAACCATTCAACGTAATTAAATGGTACTTCCTCCAGAGATATATTTTTATGGGGTACACGTTTTTTGAGGTTACTCTAAATGATCTAAATCACATATATTTGTAAATACGACAATGAAAAGTACCTAGGAGTTAATAGCGTGTGTTTTTATGCAATTATAATTGCCATGTGATGCAATTAAAATAGAACAAATACATGTAAACATGCATAATTATTATTTACGTAGATTATTAAAGGTAATATGGGAGTAAACTGCTTTGATCATCTTCCTTTAATTGATGTGACCATCGTAATCTGCATTTGTTTTACCCTTGCAGTTTTATAACATGATTTAAAAGGGAAATATGGAAATTAGTAGGAGCCCAAGATAAGTGTGGGGAAGGATATTAGTATCATGTAGGATAGTGTGCATCGTGAGTATAAATTTATAATCATCCCTAATGGTTTTATGACGACTTTAGTGAGTCGAGTTGAGTTTTATCGTATCATCCCCTCTATTTCCCCCTTTTAAAAACTATCGGACTGTATCCTTTGAAGATTAAAGCTCTTCCATTCCAACACACATAGTTTTCATAATGCTCTGACATGTCATCCAGCTCGGAAACGATTTCATTGAAAAATATGCAGGAGTGGATTTGAGACAAAAGACAAATATATCCATCTCATTTTAATCTTTAGCTTATTTTCAGTGTGAGTACATCACATTAGAGAGTGAAACGGGCTGACTAAAGTCAAAGTCAACAAAACGTAGGGAAGCCCCGAGTTTTTCGTTTCGTCAGTCAGTTCCAGGTTCCAGCCATTCCGTTCCGCTCTGGTTCCTCTTTGTGCATCCGCCGACTTGTTCTGTTCGCAACTATACCACCCTAAGCCTGCAGTCAAGTCATCCTAAGCTAACTATCTGTTTTCCAAGTGAGTCACAGTATTCTACTCACAGTCATCATCAAACTCGTATACACTTTCTACACCTAAGCCGAAAACTAGAAACAATCCAAATAAAACAGACCTATTTATATTATCCATGCTGTCTGCAATGAAGTCTCATCCTTCTTATGTATGTATGTACATAGGCAATAATATCCTAAGTGGTTGTGCCTTACATTTCTACTTTTGATGTATCTATTAAAGATAATAGCAGCATAGAGTCTAACTTATGCGTATGATATTAGGAACGCAACGCACTGCAAAGCAAAGGGCATTTTTCTATACATGGCATCCTTTCAAATCGCATCTCATTAATTCGCAACTAGGCTGAAAACCTCTGGAGAGCATCAACCATAACATAAAGACAAAACTAACCTGGAAAAGCGACAGAGATGGGAACTAACTGCACGCGTAGTGGAAGAATCGTCGGGAAACAAAAAGAAAAGGGAAACGTGTAATATTCATGCTTATTATGATGAAAAGGTAGGCCAACCAACGAACCTAAGTAAATAGCTACGCAACAGCAGTCGACTGCTTTTCAACGTCGAGCCAAATGATGATTAAAACAAAGTTATGAATCCCCACTTTGAAAAATTACACTACATTGTAAGAGATAACGAAAACACAGTTGTCCTTTTCACCACTATGCCTCACCCAAGTTAGTACTCCACACAGACTCCCAAATTTTACATTTATATCATCGCTTAATTAATGATTGTGTCAGTCTTCCGCTCATTTCGCCCAAGAAGGAACACTCTCATTATGCATAATAACTTTTCCATGAAAAATTCTTCACTAATTGCACAAGACATTTTAAATGCTCACGCTATTTTTCTCCAAACACAAAACATTTCCAACTCTTATGCCTTAAATTATAACCAACTTATTAACATACATGTGCTACTTAGCATTTTAGAAGCGCAATGCGACGGAATTCAACCAAGAAATATTTTACAACAAACAAGTGCAAAATAATTAAACCCAAAATTGCATAAAATATTATTTCATATTATTGTTTTTCTGTTCAATTAATTTTTTACTCATCATTTTATGAAAAATCGCTGCTGTTTAATACATTTTTGCCAGATTATTTTATTAGCCTGAACCATTTTACATTAGATGCTAATACTAGACGATGTTCTGAATGCCCTGCACAAAATATTTGGCACAATTTTTAACCCGCCACCCGTCATCATGTATACCCAGCACCCTTCATCACGGGTTACATGATGTGGGTGCCAGGTTACATGATGACGGGTGGCGGGTTAAAAATTGTGCCAAATATTTTGTGCACGGCATTCAGAACATCGTCTATTGGTAAAACACTTGTAACTGTAACATTATTACAGAAATTCATTTGACGTTTGTATTTGCTAGGTAGTGAAGTCTTTTTGTATCGCTTTGTCCGACTGAAACTATTCAGAGTGCATAGAAAACAATTATTTCTTTACAAATGTTTCTATTTTTGCCTAGTAAATATGTACATACGCAGAATGCATAAATAGTATTTCTAAAAGGTACACAAATAGGAGGTAAATTTTGGAATAGTACAAAGAGTAGTGACAGTAACACCAGTTATGCTTTGAAATGAGACAGAATTGTAGAGTGTGTGAATGTGAACTGTAGGTGAGTGGAGTTGGGTTGGGGCTGTTGGTGTATGTAAGTAGTAAGTGGGTAGTTGGTTGTAAATGGAACATAAATCACAGAAAAGGATCTAAAGCACTCTTGTTGAACCGAAACGTAAAACAGTGGATTGAGAAATTGTAGTGTAATGCAAGGTAAGGTAACGGAACAAGTTGTATACATGATGTACAGCTCAAACAGTAAATTCTGGAAGAAACGATCCTTTGTAGTAATGTAGACTCGGACGGAGCGAAACCTCAAATGAAGACTGAAACCAAAACATTACTTTCGCTTTCTCTTCGTATTTTCTTAATGTACTATTGCACAGTTAAGACGAACTTAACTTACTACCACCCCTGGAAGTGCTGGGACAATATATTTATACTATAATAGGAGAAAGCCCATAGAAAACTGAATCCGACAAAAAGAACCTTATTTCTTAGTAACCTATCGTTAGGACAAGGAGTATTGTTGTGCTAATAGTATACTACTGGCGGGGGCTGATAGTAATAATAGGAGTTATATCAAAGAAGGTAAATGTATTTAATAGATATAGGACTGCTAAGAAAAGGAAAGCACTAATTCACTGCTCGTAGCAATGTTTCAATTTATTTCTCTACAGATTTTACTTTATCTTGCTCTTGCAACTCGTTTTCCCTTTCCCTAGTAAATTCAGCTCAACTCTCACTCACTCACAGGAGAAAGTAGAGAAAATGAACAAGGCTCTCTGGTTTAATGGTGTACTTTATACTTTCTCATCGTCCCACACAAGTCAAGTCAATTTAACCTGCCCCACATACATTCACAGATTCCCCATTACTAAAACAACAAAGAAGGAAATACACACAATATACTTCCTCTCCCTATAACTATTATAAGTAGGTATATTTAGTATATATATGTACTTTGGATTTGTATGCTATCAACAACCACGCAACGCTAACTACTAAACCTACTTATAAACAGGAGCACTTTCAATGTTAACAATACGATGCATAATACACCCGTGGCTCACTATAAATACTATTATTTGTAACTATAAACACCCTAAGTATACAGACACACTCCAAAAATAATTGTAGCAGGCTAAACTGTAGTCACAGAGCTTAGTTCTCCAAAGCTCTACACAAACTACATAGATATACAGATAGATAAATTCAACATAGACCTACTATGAATTGGTATTCTTTATAGAATGCTATAGTAGAAAATCCTAATTCCTAGTTCCAGTGTAGCGTAACCAATGTGAGAGTAAAAACACCTCAGAGCAGACCAGATCAGACTAACTAAACCAACTCATGTAGCTAATAATTGAGCAGTGTGCTGTATTCTATTGTAGAACCCTTCTACTCTTCATTCTGTCTACTACCCGGCATAGAAATAATAATCCTTTCCGCTCCTATAATACAATAGAAGGGACTCGACCACAGGAAAATGTAGTTTTACAACGTGAAAACTAAACGAATGGGCTAAACCCCCGTATATTAAATGCTTTCCCTCTTATCACCGAAAGAAATTTCTCTTCAGACTGAGCAGGATGTGAACTGGACTGCACTAAACTAAACTACATTGAATGTTTTGAGAGAAAGCTGATCTGATCTAAAATGTTAAAGAGAAACAAAAAACTCTATAGTCTTGCACACACGTACTTGTGTATTCACACACAATAGTGGAGAAAAGAAAAAAGAAACCAATGACTTGGCTTACGTTGCTTTGCCTTTACAACGCTATTCAATAGGCAAGGATAAGATTTGCGCTCAAAAAGAAACCAATTGAGATTGAAAGAGTCTTGCTCCGATTTTGTTTTATGTTCTTTCCTTCTCTTCACACTTTCTTTTTCTCACTACAAAATGTATGTAACTCTATTCTGGTTTTGGCTACTGAACGCGGATTTGTGTAATATGAACCACTGGAGCTTGTCTTACAACCAAACCTCCTCCCTATACTTTTACCTACAGTAAACACTTTCTAAGTACTCACACTCATACAGCATCATCACATAACAACGTATTTCTATTTACAATACGTGTACACTATAGTACTGTATACAAATCAAACCTTCTCTCTTGCATCATCTACTAAATATTACTATAAAATACATATATGTCTAAGCTTTATATATACAAAATGGTATACCTTTAATTTTGTTATGTCCAGTCCCTTATAGAGTGTATCGCCCTATTGTCCACTCGATTTCATAGAGCATATCTTTTACGAGAGTGAAAGCTTTCAGCCCCTTTATAGTCCCTGTTCCAATTTGGAGCCCATTGTCAGACCGCAATGGAAAAGTTACTCTCCCATAAAAATCGGGCATGTGAGAAACAACGAGCCAAATCCACACCAAGCAACCCAATGGATTTTCTTTTTCCCATTATACTTTCCCCTTATTCTCTCACCTTAGCCCAGCTAACTTATACTTAACTTCCTTTCCTTGGCCCTGACTCTACCCAACTATGTATCTAACTCCATGCATTTCACTCCAGTCCCCTTATGTCTTGCATACAAACACTCAAAATGTAGTCACAATACCCGGATCTTATATATTAGCCCTGAATTTCAAAAACTCAAACTACACACACTTAAATATACCATATTATTCCCATCTCTATGATAAGCACGACAGGCTAAAAAGAGAAATCTATTTCCTTATCTATTAAGTATTTTTGGGCTTACTACACATAGACCTATATTGTACTTGACTACTATTATATAGATGGTATCTTAGCGTAGATATACCTCTAACTTTTGCTCTTCTATAGTGTGTAAGCACCTTGTGTAATGCAAGGCAGGCGTTCCGAACAATTTCATTACTGTACATTACATGGCAATGCCAATACTACTGCATACTTGGCATTGGCACATAGTTTCACTCCCCCTTCTGCTTTAATAATACTAACTCCGGCATCCTGATGTACTTTCAAAACTGTCCAACAAAGGAACAGGTACCGTTTTATATTATTTAGATATACCAGATAACATCCTAGATGTAATATTTATGTCTTCAGTTTCTTTTCTATTTCACTCTAATTTTAATGAATTTTCATTCAGACAGACACATATTGATAACCTGAGACACATATTCTTTGATGATAATAAACTACATATAATATAATTATTCTACTTTATATATCCTTCATATATTTATATTTGGAACAAATCTACAAATTGAATCATTGGCAATATTTAAAAACTTATATTTTATTTTCAATG
>JABASH010005238.1:0-12450 GCA_019776445.1 Tomocerus maximus | reverse complement strand
ATGGGTATGGTTAATAGTTATCACCCCGCCCGGGGACCATGACGTGATGTATAATGTGTGCACTTGTTATTACTATTTGCTCAATAAATATCATAAAACTAGAGCATAACTATTGAATTAAATGTAGTCTGTACTCTGTAGACATAAATAGGTAGGATAGGATTTAAGATTATGAGCTATACCCAGGCTACCCATATCTCTTTTTGTATTATTACTATCATATCTGTAAATTATCATGTCGTATCTGTTTTGTATAATACAATTAAGGACAAATGAAGATTTATTAATTATAATTATGAATATTGTGATTTAATAAAAGATATATATTTAAGATCAAACCATATCAAACCAAAATCTTCCTTTACGAGGCAAGTTGAGATTGCTATCAAACTTTCCTCTAAAATCGGATTTTGTACATGATGAATGCCTAAGTCGGAACAGTCGGAAGGTATGACTCTAAACAATTATTTTCGGCATTCAGGTTCGATCGGTAATACAAAATAGGATTTCTGAGGAAAGTTTGATAGCAATCGGTGAAAAATTGTGACCTGTTGTAGGTTATAGTCATGTATCATGTCAGTGTAGGAGGATTGTGCTAATGCATTGGTTTGAGTATAATCTCACAATTCCCAATTTCTCGTTTAGCGAAGATAGTAAAATATTATAATATATTCATGCCATGATGCCTATCCAGAATCAATAATTAATATGCTAGTATTCCTCAAAATTCTCCAGTCTGTTTCAGATTCTTATCCTCAGTCCTTCCTTATCTTCATGGAGAATGTGAAGAATGTTTCTTGCTATTCTCCAATCCCCGCACAGCACAACAATGTAGTCTTCGATGAACTTATCCACGGTGGTGGCTGTGGCCGTGAGCCTAGTGGATGGAGTGAGGAATGGAAATAATTAATTAACATCTTTTAGCATATGAGCATTTAGAAAAGCTTGAAGAAGTTTGTTTGATAAAGTGGCTACTGAAGACTGTGAAGACACTGAAGACTGAGCTGGAGGAGGTACCATTGTTGCTGTTAATTTTTGGCGTGTGTGGTTTATCATTATCATGTTGTGTTGATAACGCTTCTTTTCGGCGTTGCGCGCTGCTCTGGCTAGATCAAAAATCTGATGTCTGAGAACAGATTGATGTTTTGAAGTAATTTCGATTTTATTGGTAAGTAAAATTTTTAATTTTTAAGCTTTTTATTAATTGGAAATATACCGTCAAGATGTCTATTATGGTTCATTTCGTTACAGCTAAATTTTTTTTAGAAAATATGAAAATGTTTACTTTAAAAAGCAAAAATTGGTACTTAGCCCTAAGTTAATTGATATGATATTTCATATTTAACAATACTATGCCCCTTTTTAATATTATTTATAACTTTATCAGTTTTTGAAAAAAACGATGATAATTTATAGATGAATATTATGAATGTAAATGAAAACCTAATTAGTTCACCTTCATTCAAATTCAACCTTGAAACTTATACCTTTCCTCGATCAAAATCAAATATTGAAATTGGAATTATGAAATTCTATTTTTAAATATTCATTTCTATCGCATGTTTTGATATTCACTTAATATTTCCCTGTAACTTATATCACCGTTAATGGTCTGTTTAATCAGTAGTTGGTCAAAGATACGTGTAGCCTATAATATATTATTATAGCCAAGAAGACCAAGAAGAGTTGCGAAATTATTGCAAAATGAAATAGGAAAACGATAGGCTCTTGTGACAATGGAATATAATAATGTAACTGCCACACACTATTATTTTATTGTGCAAATAGGTTAACAAAGATGATTCGGGGAACTTTTATGCAGCAATATCGCAGAAACTGCCTTGAGAAGATGAAGAGAAAACGGGAAGAAATGGACGGAAACTTCCTGCTGGTGACACAAACGGAATGGGAAAAAAACATCATCTGGGACACCGAAAAATTAGAGGGTGAACCCGGTGACCCTACCACTAAGAATATTTTATCATCAAGTAGTTGGATCCCCACTTTACGTTCTCGAAAAGTTCCCGAAGTTTCATCTCGATCTGGTGACAATTCTGAGAGTACTGCATTTAAAATAATGTAAGTGTTTTGTATTTAATTATGTATAATTAAGAAAATATCATGTTTACAGAGTTTATACTCACAATATTAGTTAATTAGTTTAGTTGTGAAATGAAATGTAACACTATAATATTTTTTGTAGTGACGAGGAAGCCGAGATACAATTAGCCAGTGGCAGCAAGAAAATTGCAAAATGTAACTCAACTAAACGGGATATGGCAGTTTCTTTTTTACCCATCGAAAATCCGGATTTGGCAAGTTATCGATGGGAAGATGATATAATTTGGGATGCTGATGAAGAGGATCCAGAACTGTGGAGACCGCTAATTCCATGTTTCGATGCCAGTGATGACAACATTGTTGTAAATTTTCCCTTGGATTGTGCTTCTGGAGATGTGGTGGATGGAGTCAATAAGCCTAATGTTTCAATTAAAAGGTCTAAAGCAAATCGCCATACAGCCTCATCGAAAAAACTAATTGCACAATTGTTTGGTGACCCGCTGAACATGAGTACTGAAAGTGACGAGGTGGAAGATAAAATAGATCCGTACAACATTTCCAATGATGAACATTACAAATTAGGAAGTGCACAAATGTCTTTGAGTACGTTTTCTAACCGAATACAAGTTCTCCATACAAAACCTGCTCAAGATTTCCACCCACTTTTGTTTCCTCCGGAACAATTTCATTATTATGCTTTAAAAGGGTACCACAAACCTTCTGTCAGACCGTTTTTAGCAGCAAAAAAGAATTATCGTGTGCGATCAGTTGAAAAGTTTGCGGCTCAAATGAAAAAGGTAATGTCATTTCATTTACAACAAATAAAAATTATGGTATTCGTTCTCAAAATTATATTTTTCAATCAGAAAAATGAAATAAAACGTCTAAAAGAGGAAAAGATGAGGAAGCTTGGAGAAACTGTTCCGAAGTTCTTTTCTCCATTTGACAGTATACTAGAACTTACAGCAAGATATGGAGAAATCCTTCTGGTAGAATACTGCGAACAATATCCACCACTTCTTTCTCAGGTAAGTCAATACAACTCTACAGTAGGTAATTGATTGTTATTTTTCGGTAGTATTTTAATTAAAGTCAGTTAGTGTTAGTAGTTAGGATTAAGTGTATATAAGTAATTTTCATTTCTAAGGTTGGAATGCATTCAAAAATTACCAATTATGTTCAAAAAAGACGAAAAGTCTGTGATTTCAATATGAAGTATGGAGAATTTGACACTGCAAGAGAAAACACATTTTTGGGAGTAGTAGCCAAAGATGCTGTTCTACAAAGTTTGGAAAACAATTTATATCGATGTCCTATTTACGAACATCCAGTCAAATATGATTTCTTGGTGATTCGCGTGGGGTAAGTCTTGAATCTGTCATATCAAATCAGTTCTTTTTATTGTTCTTCTATTTATTTATTTTATTTTTCTTAGGGAAAATTTGTTCGTAAGGGAAATAGACGCTATTTTTACTGCAGGCCAGGAATCTCCTATGGTTGTAGTCCCTCAGCCCAAGTCGAAAGCGTCTGCTGCGTTTACTAGACATTTTTTAAAAGTAGGACGATCTTAAACAATAGCCTGTTCAAAACAGTATTTACTATTTATCAATAAGAAATGTAATGTTTTGATATTATTTTGGCTAGATAACGATTTGTCGACTCTTGAGAAAAAGCAGGAGCTTTCCTAAATCAATTCATATGGCAGATATCAAAACAGCATTTCCAGATATGTCTGAAAATACAATCCGAAAAGTTCTAAACAATACGGCTCAATATCAGCGAGTAGGCACTACTGGCACATGGGAAATGAGAAATGCCTCTGAATTTACTCTTCCTACGGAATCCGATCTTGCCGATTTAATTTCGCCCGAAGAATTTTGTGCACATTATAGCTCGGCGTCAGCTGAAAAGCGATTAATGGTATGTCATTTCGTCATTAGTAAGAGCTATAATAATCCGGAGGGACATAAAATTTAAGCGAAGATACTGTAAAATGTATTCTGTATTTCACACACCGTAATATTCTAAAATGAGAAACGAAGAACTAAAACTTATATCATGAATTTTCAATCATAGCTGCTTGGGTACTCAGAAAAACACTTTCTGTCAAGATTGAAACAGATAACGGCGGAAGGTAACGGCGAGAATAACGATGAGTATGAAACGGTTAAAATTGAGGAGGTTAATTGTGCCCCGTGGAATACAACCCGTGCGTTTTTGTCTGCTGTGAAAGGGAGCTGTCTTTTAGATGTTAATGGTCCTGCTGACCCTACCGGATGCGGCGAAGGGTTCTCTTACATTCGTACCTCTCATAAAGCTATTGTAACATATTTCGTAATCATTCATTGAATTCTTATAATGTATTCCCCTTCGGGGAAATTGTGAAAGTTATAATTTAATAACGAATATTTTATTTATGAAGACGCTACCTCCAGAGCAAAAGAAATGTATCAATGGAAAAAAAGTTGATTTACGAAAGCTTGGAGTCATAGATGCTAAAAAGTTGCTCAAGTCTTATGGAGTCCCAGAAATTGAAGTAATTGCTTTAATTAAAATTTAGGAAGAATGTTTTTTAATGTTCTTTTGATCTGTTTTCAGTACAAAAAACTGTCTCGATGGGAAATGATAGACGTCATTAAAACCCTTTCATCAGAGAAATCAATTGACGGTGAGAAAGGATTAGGATTTTCTCGTGTAAATCCTCTCTCAATGGCTGAGCGTCAAAAAAAGTGACTTTTAAAATCTAAAATAAATTACTTTATGTGTTTGATATATTGTTTCAGTGCAATAATAATTTCAATTATTAATTTTAAGGAACAAGCGAGATCGTCAGCATATTTTTGACCTTCAAAACCAAGTTTTGGGCTCTAGTGAAGTATTGTCTTCTGACGAGGATGACGAAGAGTCTGATGTATCGGATATTGAAGAGGCTGGAAAACAACTGGAAGAAATGCTTGTCAAAAATGTCTCACATGAGCAGGTACACTAAACTATTTTCAAATATTTCGTGCTGGGTAATTTTAATTACAAATGGGAACTAAAATTCAGGAAATATTCATCAGGTTGATTTAGAAACAGAAGAACGGGAGAGGACTAGTTTGATAAAAATGCTTTTAGAGGAAAAGAAAGACGTAGAACAGCCTGAGAAAAGTACCAAGAAAAGACGAGTGTTGAAAATATGCAGAACTTATGAAAGGGATGGCAAGACACACATCGTGGAAGAAACAGTGCGAAATCAGGATGTGATTGATATTTATGAACAAATTCAGAAAATGGGAAGCCTGGCTGAGCAATTTTTGCAAAAGGGAATTTTGAAGAAGGGCGCAGAACGTTTAAAGGCCAATGAAAAGAGATTAGAAGTTGACCGATCCAGACGCCAAAAGAAGAAGGAACAAATGGAAGCTAAACGGATGGGTGATGAGCTATATAACACAAAAAAATCAAAGCAATCTGGCAAAAAGAAACCCAAAGGAAAGCTTATACCTGGATTTGAGAAAAAATGTGGTGCTTGTGGAGAGGTATTGGTATTAAAATTGCCGTAACCCTTGTAACTTATATGGAAATAATTGACTGTTTTTAATGAATTAGATCGGCCATTTGAGAACGAACAGTGGCTGTCCAAAATATGTTCCTAAGACTGGAAGAAAGCGAAAAGGACCGGTTCGAGATTTAAAGTTAAAAATAAAATTTCCCAAGAAAGATCATGAACAGAAATCTTTGTCTACAGATTCAGATACCGATTCAGATACAGATTCAGACGATAAAAGTTAAATGATTGTAGCATTTATATTCTTCCTTGTTATACTTACATAATATGTTCTCTATCGTCTAGATGTGGTATTTAGAAGTCTTAGGCAATGAAAATTGTAGCAATTAGAGCGTACTGGGGTCATAATGCTGGGGTGTACAAGGTAGCACAGCCTATTACTTAATCAGATCTAATGATTATCGCTTTCGTAGTGTATAGTGTTCGTGTTGCAGATATTATTATATTTTATGAATTTTTATATTTAAGAGCTTTACGATACGAGTTATATTTGGATTCAGGTCTAGTACAGTTGAGAGTCAGCAGATGCAAACTGCAACTGCATTTGTCTCACCAATGAGTTGTGTCCACATTATTGGATTAGATATTTAAAGTGTCAGTTTCTATGATTAGGTTAGCTATACCTAAATGTTAATTAGTATATTGTCCAGTGAAGAAACCTGTTAGTATAGCTGTCTAATGATTTATAGCATTTTTCAGTAGTGTCATTAAATAAACTAAAATTAATTGTTACTTGTATTAACTCATTTACTACTAGAAGGATTGAATTGCATAACTATAATTTGAAATCAAGATGAGGGATAGGAATATTTTCTGAGATAAATTATTAGCGACCCAAATGACAAGAGTTGCGAATTTCTTAAGTATGCTTACAAGATTTTTGGCAAAATGATAATTTGAAAGAGAATTAATTGGTAAGATCATTAGATTTTCCTTTCGCTTGATTTTATTTTAATTCTGCTCAGTTGACGGTAAGGTAAGCAATAAGAGTCAGTGGTTGTCGATGCAGTTGGTTTCGCTTGGATTTATTATAGATGTGCATTTTAATGAGGGAGAAGAACCTGTTATTTCACAGACACCTGTTTCATCGCCAATTGAGATTAACTGTAGAAGAGTAAAGAAAAACTTGTCTTTGTGGCTCCAGTATACCAATGTACAGAATGCAGTGTGTGGCATTATGTCCATGGATGAAACTGCAAGTGGAATAATAATCAGCTAATAAGTTTGCTTAACTTAGAGCATTGCATATCGCAGTGGCCTGACCGTTGAGACGATCCACGACTTTGAGATTTTGTCCATTAGTTATGTCTCCAACAGTTCATGGACATGAGATGCAGTCTTCGGCTCATGTCACCTCCATCAATACCTTATTTTTTGCAACTCTATTTTTCTTAGGCTAAACTTACATAATAAGCGAGTAGGTATTAGAATATTGCTTCACAGTGCCCCATTCTACTTCGCTGCATTAAACCTGCGTGTGGATGCCTTCATCCTATAGGTATATTTTTTTATCTCAAGACACTTGTTGGCCATTGGATTCTTCATCTTTTGAGAGAGTATTTGAATATGCCTGTATTAAGATGTGGTTTTATAGTACGGTAAATGCTCTAGGAGTATCCTCGCAGTTTTAGGCAGGGTTAGGTCGTTTGATTTTAGTTCAGTTCAATCGTCCATGTCCTAGTCACATGAAACTTGAAGAAGATACTTTGATCTTGAGAGAGAGAACAGCCTAGCAACTGCAACTTGCATGAACTTGAACACTTATCGCTAAGTCCACGTCTAATATATAATGTTATCTAAAGTCAAACTTTTTTACTAAGTACCTACATGCGATGTAGTTTTGTATCTGCAACAATCAGATCACAATAGACACTCACATGATACATATCCCAGAATATTATATGCTATGGACGTGATTACTTGGAAGATTTTTATTAAAAAGAAGTCTCCTGTTGACTTTCGCATGTTCATGCAGATTTTTTCGTGTTTTCCTATGTACTAAAGAGTTTCTTTGGTTGGACACTAAAAATACTCTGTATAAAAAATATTGTGCAAAAATTGAACTTTTAAACGATCCAATTCGTTGTAATAAGCTTCAGCTCCTGAATTGTGAATTGGTACCTGAATTATCTGGATTGATATATATTTGATTTTAGATTCCAGTTCAGCAGTAATATTTATAGCGATAACAGCGTAAGTATTTGAAATAGAGCTACATTTAAAGTCAAGACAATCAAGAAATCGAATGATATGCTGCAAAAGAATAAGAAAATAAGATGAGAAAAGATGCACGTGAAAATCAAGTGATGCGATTTAAAGATTGAGATTTAAAAATTCCTACAGAAAAGTTAAGTTGGTTTAACAAGTTACGCAAACAATAAAGTCGAGTAAGACAGATCAAGTTTTAAGACATGATTTAAGTGGTCTGTCGTGATCTCCAGCAGGTTTTCATTTCATTGCACTGTGCTAAATTATGTCTGTTGGATAGTAAGTATGAGTAGAACAGGTAGAATCGTTGAATGGAACTTGGCTCACTGACACTATTCTTAACTTGGACTGGATGAGATGTTTCTGGATAGAGATACAGAGCAGCATTGCAGATTTGCTGAATGTCATAGCCCGACTCATCTTATACAGGTAAGTATGGAAGAAGGATGCAGTTTTTGAGTTTCCAATTTGGTATAAATACTCGGGAGAAACTTACACTCAGCCTCGAAGTCTGTTGCCTGAATCTTCTCGGATAACAAACTAGCTCTCTGACAAAACAAACATGAAGGCTTTCGTAAGTTTTCATTTGTTTTCAGCAGCAAATAATAATTTCGCAAATTATCATTTCTTGCAAATATTTTGAGAAAATAATTCAATTTTGATTTCCATAGGTCGCTGTTGCCCTGCTCGTGGTTTCCGTTGCTGCTGGACCCCTTTCCTACGAAAGGAGCCTGAACAATGGACTTTTAAGGAAAATTGGAGGACTCCGTGGTCTTCCTTTGTCCACTGTCCGCGATGTAGAACTTGAGCGCGTCACCCTTCCTCTGTTGGAACGTTTGGGAGGACAACAACAAAGCCTCACCGGGCTTAACATCCTCACCATCGAAGAATTGTACAACACGGAAATCTTCCGTGAATACTTGAACATCCCATTGTTCAGACAATACCTCGAAGTCCCAGCCTTCCAACGTTACATCGTCTCTCCTCTCTTCCAACGATTCTTCGTCTACAGAGAATTCCAACAATACTTCAGAAACCCAGTCCTCTTCTACAAGTACATCTACCCACAAGTTGTTGCCATCTCTCAACAATACGGCCAAGTTGACACCGTCCGCCCAGTCGTAGACAATGTTGACACCATCCGCTCCGTCCTCGGAGACCGTGTTGGACTCGACAATGTTGAAAGCATCCGCTCCGTCCTCGGAAACCGCGTCGGACTCGACAACGTTGAAAGCATCCGCTCCGTCCTCGGAAACCGCGTCGGACTCGACAACGTTGAAAGCATCCGCTCCGTCCTCGGAAACCGCGTCGGACTCGACAACATTGAAAGCATCCGTTCCGTCCTCGGAGACCGTGTTGGACTCGACAACGTTGAAACCATCCGTTCCGTCCTCGGAGACCGTGTCGTCCGTGACAATCTTGACCTCGATGTTCTCCGTCGCCAATACCAAGGAGTCTTCCCCCGTTATGCTGATGTCACCCGTCGTGGAGATTACCTCGGACAACTCATCGGAGGAATCTACGGACAACAACAAGTCGGTGGAGTCTATGGACAACAACAAGTCGGAGGAATCTATGGACAACAACAAGTTGGAGGAATCTACGGACAACTCAACTCTGTTGAAATCTTGAACTTGTTGGAGAGAATCTACAGAAACATTGTTTTGGCCAGAAATGTTGTCCCAACCACTGAAGTCGTCACCGACGTCAAGGTTTTGCCCAGAGAGCGTGTTGCCGTTGAAGAACGCATCGTCAACCCACTCCGCGTAAGTTTCAACACATTAATCTATTGTAGACCCAAGAAAATCATCTTTCAATTCTAAAACAATTTCTCCTACTACTACAGGTTGTCGATGAACAAGTCATCCCCCGTGTTCCAGAAGTTGTCCGTGAAACCGTCACTCCAATTGAACGTATTGTTCGTGATGCTCTCGTCAACACCGTAAGAGATATTTTCAATCTATAACTTCAACCATTTAAACCAATTTTTTCAAGAGATGCTTAAATTAATTATGATTATTAGGTTCAACAAGAGAGATACCTTGGACAACAAGTTCCACAGACCTTCGTCAACCGACCAGTCAACACCTACGAGAACCTCATCAACAAGGAAATCCAATACTAAACTTCTTTCCTTCCACCTGTCAATTCATTCGGGGATCAATTCAACTGACAGATACTGAGGGATTTTTTGACAAACTGGGAATACCTTATAGTCAAATTTAGTCTCTAGTTTTTTTACTTGATTTTCTCTCGGGATGAATTTTTCCAACCAACTTCTTAGTCTTTTCAATATTGGTTCTCAAAATGAATAGGACACTGTTGATAGTTTACCAATCGGCTAAATCCAGTTTCAAAATTTAAAATATGCAAATAAAAAACAAAAAATTAATTTCTTGCTCCTTTGTCTGCATTTATTATCAATTATCATATAAATCATATCCGCAAGAAAGTAATCATTTATAGTTTCATCGTATGCATCACTCAAAGCCAAAAAATTACCATAATGCCTGCTGATGTATTCATGATGTAGTTTAAGTACATGGGTTACATGGAAGGAGGCTTTACTCCTAAAGGACTATACGTGCAATGCACGTTTTTCAAACAATATCAGTTTAAGATTGCCTCAGTATTCACTAATATTAAAGATATTGAAAATTAAATTGATATGTCAATTCAATTCAAGAGTTACTTATATAGTTGTTTCATAGGAGTCTCTAAAATAATTAAAACCGATTTGGTTCTTTAGTATAGTATGGCATTGGGGAATGATGTACTTTTAGGAGTCCTTTCGGAGTGAAGTCTTTTAGGAGTACCTATTAATTCCCTCGTAGGAGTCGATCCCGGACACCGAATTTTTGAGTCCTGTTCGTTTGCCTAAATTTTTATAGACATAAATTGCATAGAATTTTCATATTTAGTTCAACCAAGCTTTTGTAAAACTGGGTTTTCACTGCCAAAGCCAATAAATGGACCACTAATTAATCACTAATGATTTCAAATCGGAATCTTATCTTGAATCATGTCTATCCTATGACTACCTACCCAGTAATGAAAAACTTATTTCAACAATTACAAATTAGATTGTCGGAATAAGTTTACATGGGATTTTATTGCAGAAAGATTTATATGCATTTTAACAGGCAAAATTACTTGTTTTGACATTTTATACATTTTGACAGTCAAAATTACGGTTTTTGTTTTCAATAAAATCAATAAATTAATATTTCTGGGGAAAGGTATCACGAAATTTTGTTTCTGCGGCCGCCTTTACTCGGGTGAGCTTAGTTACGGCTTGCCGTTCGTTTTTAATATTGTTTGGGCACCGATCGTGCAGAGTGACAGTGACAGGTCTGCTGGCTGATGGCCGATCGTTAGCCAATAAGTTACATCCACCATAATCCCAAATATAGTTTTTGATTGGTCCGTTGGAGGCAGGAAATGTCCAAAGAAGATCCGATATTTCGATTTCTTTGATTGTCATTTCCGTCTTCTCCATAAATGAAATATCTCATTGTGTGGGCGGTTAATATTCGATAAGGAGAACAACAGTAATATCACAGGTATTTGCATTTGCACATCCAGTGATATCTGCGTATTTATATACCTAATGCATGTGATTCCTGTGTTTAAGCATAAACTGAGCAAATCAACGTTCGAATAGCTACAATAACTACATAAATGCACAGGAATTAAATCGTACTTGAGATGAGATTGCTTTGTGGAGGCCAAACAATCACGAGTTAGATCACGGACGGGGCCTAGCAATAACAAGGACGGGGCCATAAACTGATAAATCTGTCTGTGAACAAATTATGGGGGAGATGTGGGACAAATAAATTATGGGGGAAGATTTAGAACAAAAATCTACAAATTATTTTCTGCGTACAGGTGAAGAATTATTCTGCGTACAGGTGATTATTCTGCGATTATAAACTTGAAAAAAATACTTGCCCCATTTGTAGTTATTGATGACCAAACTAGGCCAAAAAACGTCAAAAATATGAGTTTGACATCCATTTTTTCAGAAAATAATGGAAATATTTGGATGAAACGTGGCAGGCTTACTCTCCGTACAGAAGTTAACGACGTCTATAAATTTTAGTCCATTCCCATCAGTGGGAGCTGAGATACCCCCAGATTTTGGGCCTACAAATAATTTTTTCTACTCAAATGTTTATATTTCGATATTACATCATTTTCAATGATTTCGAATGGTTTTCAATAAAATGGTAGGGTTTGTCCACCAATAACTTTGCAATCCGACAGTGTGCAGGTGAAGAATTATTCTGCGTGTATAGGTGAAGAATATTATAAATTTAATCCCTATCGTCGCAACTATTTTATATTCCGGTACAATGGTTTATTATCGTATCGGGAGATAGTGTAACGTAGGTAGTCTAACCGAGAGGAAATGTAACCGGGAGCAAGTCTATCCCGGGACTAAGTGAGATGTAAGATGCAAAAATATGCTATAGCACGATTGGCTTCGCCTTCGCCCAGCAGGGATCAAAGTTTTATTACAACCTTACAACTTACAGACAGTGTTTCTAGCCACTGGCTGTTGGCTATAATGGTAGTGATTTAAATGGCCTAGTGGCTGGCTAAAATGTTTGTTGGCCAGTGGCTTAAAT
>JABASH010005237.1:0-12452 GCA_019776445.1 Tomocerus maximus | reverse complement strand
GTTGTAAAGTAGGTGCAAGCTTCCCTTTTCTCATGGCGACTAGTACGGCATCTCGTAGAAGTTGAGCTTTGGCGAACTCGTGACGGAGTACCTTAAACATTTTAAAGAGAAAATTCGTCGGCTTAGTCATTCTTAGTTTAGATTCACTGTTCTTTATGGGTACATTATACAATCAGCAATTAGTGCGGTTTTGATGACATCAAAATAACCAACATAACATATCAATTTGCGTAGGCCTTTTGGAAATATTATTATACTATTGTTAAGTAGTGATTGGAATCCTTCTTTATAGGATGTCTGTCTGTATGTGTTCTTTATGTCTGTGTATCTATCTATATATATCAATTTTTCATGTAGTTTGCGCCATAACTTTTGGTAGGAATGACGAGGCCCAAACAAAGGCCAATTTTGAAGATGGACAAAATTTTTCACACCCCCTTGTTGGGAGGAGTGTTTCAAAATTAAAATCTGTAGCTTTGGTTCTGTTCATCGTATCTCTTAGAATGTAGGCTCCTGTCTTAAGTAACTTTGTTACTGGTCGATGGTAGGCTTATTTCGTCAAGTTGTTGACATTTCTTCCCGTGGTGGATGCAAATAACAAAACTTCTTAATTCTGTGCATTGTACAATTAAATGACATACACATTGCTTCTTCCCTACATCTGTTACAACTTACAACAGTTAATTATTCATTTGCTTACACTTTATAAGTAGACTCTGGTTAGCTTCTAGTTTCACAATGTCAACAGGATAAATTATTCAGCTTGTGTACTTCTTCGAGATAGTTGTAATAAATTAAGTACAAATTTCAACGCAAGTTACGACATAATTGTCAAATACCATAAGTATATTATTTAGCTTTGTAGTAAGTTGCTGGACATAACTTACAGGGATTCTTCAAAATCTTTTCAATTTTTGATACAACAGTGAGCAGAGATGTTTGATATATTCGGGAACATTCAAGCTTTACTAAAAGTTCAAACAGTATGTGTAGACAACAATATATTTCGTATGCACTATCAACTTACTATGATAATTCTTGTCTTGTTTTCAATCATTGTCAACTCTCGCCAATATTTCGGTATATACAATAAAATATTATTATCATACATTTACATAATGAATTAGATTAGAATTTATTAAAGTATACATCAAAATTTAATGTCCATTTTTCTCTCAGGCGATCCGATAGACTGTACGGTAGACGGTGACGGAGACAGAACTCTACGAAGTAAGGATGAAAATATTTCATGCTCTATGCCACTATGATATTATATATTCAGGTTTCAGGGGTACATTTCTCTCATTTCGAGAAATATGTCCTCTGATCTCATTTGCTATACAAAATTATCTTTCTCATTTGGTCATTTTGAGAATAGTAATGATCAATCAAAATGATAAAAGTTTCGAATTTGTATTTTGAGTTCATTTATTTAGAAACTTGTAGGTAATGCTTGGTCGAAATTATTATTTTGAAAACTAACAAATGATAATTACTTTATTGTTATAAATAGTTATCGATAACTACTGTTGGATGCACATATTCAAAGTCATAGGTGGTAACGGTATGAAAATTCTTTCTATATTATTTCTGCATTGAAGATCACCTTATGTCACTTGAGAAGTAGAAAATTAATCAAAAAATGTTAAAATTACAGAAACTTTGCACGTTGCACCAGGGATAAAGGTTAAAGTATCCGGAAATGTACGCTATCTAGGGTACTATCAATGGGTTGGGTTTGTATTGTTTTTTCAAGCGATACTCTTTTTCATTCCTCGCTATTTGTGGAAAAACTGCTGGGAAGAAGGGAAGGTTAAAGCATTAACGACAGGAATGAAGGGACCCTGTATTGATGTCGGCAAAGAAACTCTACAAAAGAAGTTCATTGTAGATTATATGCAAAGAAACATCGGGAATCACAATCCGTATTTTTTCTTGTATATATTCTGCGAAATCCTGAATCTCATCAACGTAGTTGTGCAGATGCACTTGATGGATGCCTTTTTAGGCTACGAATTCAGTACTTATGGTTCCAAAGTTCTCGATATGGTAAATCAGGTCTCTGAATATAGAACGGACCCGATGAATGAAGTTTTCCCGAAAGTTGCTCAATGCGTATTTCACAGAGTTGGTGATACCGGAATTCCAGTGAATCATGAATCTCTCTGTGTTCTTCCAGTTAACACTTTTAGCGAGAAAATCTATGTTTACCTATGGTAAGTCTTTATATAGTTACCAACACATGCATAAAATTCAAAATCAACTAGCTTATTTCAACAAAATTTCTGTTTTTAAGGTTTTGGTTCATTTTGCTAACAACACTCACATCCCTAGGACTGGCTTACCGTGTGGTGACATTTGTCCCTGAAGCCCGAGCCTACATTTTGTATAGAAAAACCAGATCTGTCGAATTAAGTGTAATAAAAGGCATCACAAGACACTTGGCAGTAGGCGATTGGTTTTTGCTCTACCAAGTTGGCAAGAATGTTGATCCTCTCATATTTGGAGAAGTACTCAAGGAATTTGGAGGAAGAGTTTTGAACTACAAGTATGAAGATTTGGAGAAATTAACTCCATGAGTTTGCAAATAAATGCGAAATCTTGAACACGCTTCTTGTATAATTAAAAATATAGTACCACACGACATTATCATTATTTACACTTTTGAATTTTGGATGAGAATATATTTTAACCATTATACCACTTTAGATAGTTATACCCTATTAAACCAAATTTTTTGAAAACGGTGCACTTACTAATTATAAAAATAAGATGACATCTCTAAAACCAAAATATTATGTGATAAAATGATAATCTGCTCTCTCATTCCTATAAGTTTCTTACAAGACATTAAATTTCATGTATTTAAAGGAAAACTCATATTTTTCATCTTCCATTGCCTTATTGCTTGCCATTTTATTTTTCACTTATTTACATCTTTATATGGATCTGGTTGATACAAATATACAAATAATATGTACATCCATGATATAATATTAAACATGATTAATATGGTACCAAACCAATTTGTACCATAAATGCCAGAAGAATAGGTAATATTTTTCAAAAAAGTATTCCTGGATCATTTTCCGTGACGTAAATAACTGCAGTTACATATTACAAAATACAATTCTAATTTATTGCTTGCTAATTAGTAACTACTGCCTCGCGCATTATTGGAGGAATTAGCAACAAAAAGGTTTGCCTATATTATGTTTGGTTTGTTTTATATATTTGTATACATTTCCGTGTGCATGGGATATTCCTTTAATCCCAGATAATTTACTTGGGGATAAAAATGGCAATGCATTTGATTTCAAATTGACTGAATTTCATGTCAACCAAGAGACGGATGTAAAAGTCTTTACTTATAATGTCGAAAAGAAGCCAGATGTCACAATTTCAAGTGATTATAGAATTGGAAAACCATAATGTCGCTTACATTGCGGTTGCATGAAGGTTATGCATCATCAAGTAATTTACTGATATCATAATATTATATGCTTTACAGTTTGTATATTGTAAATTTTAAAACTCATGAACTACTACATATTAATTAGGTTGGAATAAATAGTTACATTTATGTGATACCTATCAGTAGAACTACGTTTTATTTGTCATGGTCATTCATGAACATTTGCTGCAAATCGAAAGAAAGTGTAAATGTATGCTTTTAATTTCAAAACTATACTTTCCTGCAAGGAATGGTTATCTTGGATTTCCCTATTTGGTTAAAGAGTGGACAAATCAGAGTGGTCGCAACATTTTATGGTGTAAATACCTATAAATGTACCAATTTTTCGATATTTTATTGACGAACTTGCGGTTTACTTTCATTGGAGTTAGTAAGGTACGTGGAAATAATTCTTGCTATTTCGAATGACTAACTAATTTTAGTGGTATGGTCGATAATAATTAAAAGCACAAACAGTTTGGCTAATTAAGAAAAAGTATAATATAGCTGTATTAGTAGAGTTATAAGTTTATACTGCACTACACTACCAAACCTCTTTCTGCTGCAACTGCAATCTCTGAAAATAAATCATAATTTAAGGATTTTGACAGATTTCTTATAGGCACTAGCAATACATTTGACACGTAATGTTTGATATATTCGGGAACATCAAATCTTTGCTAAAAATCCAAACAGTATGCATAGACAACAACATATTTCGTATGCATTATCAACTGACATTGGTTTTGCTTGTTCTGTTTTCAATAATTGTCAACTCTCGCCAATATTTTGGTATATACAATAAGATAATCATATCGGATTATGATAATTAATTGATTAAATTATTATTTAGTTAAATAACTAATTTTATTTGAATTTTTTATCAAAGGGGACCCCATTGATTGTACAGCCGATGCAAAAGTTGAAAGAGTTATTGGTACAGCCCTTACTACTATTTACTTAACGATACAATCTTTTAGGATCATAACATGGATTTTTAACAAGATAATTTTAATTTATAACCAAAATTTTTGAACAGATAACTACTGCTGGATGCACATCTTCAAAAGCTACGGACCTGCTGGTAAACCCTGATATAATGTCAATAATTACGGTTTATTAAGTTAATGAGGTATATAATGACAGAAATACAACTTCCATGCAAAACCTTTTTGAGAATTAAAGTTCCTAATGTTCTGAAGGACCAAGATCAACTAATATGGAATTTTCTATTGCCTTAAAACTCCAGAGTTACCCACACTAACGATTTCTATTTCTATACGATAGTCATAATAACTCTTGGAAAACATATTTAATTTGCAGATGAAGAACACAAATTACAACACGGAACCCACTATACACAGAGTCGTAAATATTCGCTAACTTACTATCAATGGGTGGGGTTTGCATTGTTTTTTCAAGCGATTCTCTTTTTTATTCCCCGCTATTTATGGAGATATTGCTGGGAAGAGGGTAAGATTAAAGGATTGACTTCAGGCATGAAAGGACCAAGTTGTGATGCAGATCAAGAAACTTCGAGGAAGAAACTCATCTTGGATTACTTGCAAAGAAATATTGGAAATCACAACTTATATTTTTTCCGATATATATTCTGCGAAATCTTGAATCTTATTAACGTAATTTTGCAAATGTTCTTCATGGATGCATTTTTGGGATACGCATTTACTACTTATGGTTCCAAAATTTTCGGTTTGATAAATGAAATTCCGGAAAGTAGAGGTGACCCAATGAATGACGTTTTCCCAAAAGTAGCTTATTGTACATTTACAAGAGTTGGTGATACCGGAAGACCAGTGAATCATGAATCTCTCTGCGTCCTCCCCGTTAATATATTTAACGAGAAAATTTATTGCGTTCTGTGGTAAGGCATCGTTAATTTTTAACAATCATTTCGTTGTCTGCTTCAACTGGCCTACAAATTGAAAATGCATATGATATTTCACAATGATAATGTTTTTAGGTTTTGGTTTATTGCACTGGCTACGATAACATCCCTGGGATTGTGTTACCGCCTTGTGACCTTTGTACCTACAGCCCGCGGTTACATTCTTCACAGAAAAACCAAAGCAGTTGACATCAGAGTCACCAAAAGTGTAACAGATCATATTGCAGTAGGAGATTGGTTTTTGATCTACCAAATCGGCAAGAACATGGATTCACTTGTTTTCGGGGAACTGCTCCAAGAATTTGGGGATAGAGTTGTTGACCACAGATACCATGAGTTGGATGAATTCCGAGCTGATAGTCAGAATACTAACCGCACCAGCGCTAACTCCTTCAAAAAGGAAAATAATTTATAAATAAATACAGGAATATCCTCATAGTATTATTTTCTTAGAGGAGTTTTCGACTTCCTATCCTGTACTTCATTAGCAGTGGGAATTCATTGTAATTGCAATCACTGGTATACAATTTCCTAATATAATAAATCCAAAAATGTTATTTAAACGAATGCAAAATTCATTTTCTAAAATCTCTCGAAAAGCGTTTGATGCGTTAACTCAACAAAATACTTCAAATAATGCACATCTACATTTATTGTTTATGATTATCTGTAATTCAAGTTGGTTAGTAACTTGTCTGAATCTGAATATACTGCATGTTAGTTCATGACTCATAAATGCTATATTTTGTTCAACGGGTAGTACTAATAGTACTTACCTATATATACATTATTTAAATTGCATAAAACAGAAAATGGAAGGAACTTATATTTAAAGCTCTAATCATGAGTTACAGCTCTCATCTATAATTACAAATCCGCTATAACACAGTTTCTACAAACATTATTTATATAGGTACGTAAAATTAACTTTATATGTGTGTATTATCCGTGCACACTTCGATGCAGTAAGCACTTTCAATTTAGTTATGCAGCTAATAATTCAATAAGACGACTACAGTAAATATTCTACTTATTCAAATCGAATTCAATGATTTGAAACTTGAAAGAATGTGTTTATGACATTAAAATCAAAAGAAACTAAGGACATTAAAATCACGAGTTATTGAAACTGGAATCTTATTTCAACTCAAGTTATTACACAGACAAACCCATATTTGTAAAAAGTTATGACGATGCAGCTGTTCTAGTTTTCTTGAGTTGAGCAGCAATACGATCCAAATCTCTCCTGCCTTGTCCGGTAAGACGTCGACCATTACCATCGGGTACCTTCTCGACCAATTTTACAGACTCAAGAGCTTGGAGGGCTTTACGGGCTACAGATCCAGAACCACGACAGAAATGACTTGGGGTAGCTCCGTTCTGTTTGCGTACTGAAATCATTTTAAACAGACATTATGCAACTGACTCACTGACCACTGATTAATATTATGACTTTTATAACTAATTTTTGTTTTCCTTAAGTTCTTTAAATTGAGACATTTGGTTTAAACTTGAAAGATCCACTTACCTCCAAAGATCTTTCTGACGGTGTTGGTGCCAATAGGAGACCGGATGTATAAATGACGAGCAATTGCCGCACATCTGATGTAAAACCAGTCCTCGTCATAGGGAGCCAACTCTTTAGCTTTTGACGTTTTAACAATATCAACCCACTCTGGTACCTTAACTTTTCCAGATCTGTGAAACAATATTATGCATTAGATAACAGTAACTATTAATTTAAAAAATAAAAATCTGAACAACTCTGATACCCTCACTACAAGCTTGTTAATTTTCCAACCCCAATATTAAAATATCTGACATGGTGAGGCTGACAGGCATTTACATTTACATATTCGAAATTGTGTAATTTACAACCACGGTGAAAGGTAAAGGTTTGGAGTAAAGTAAAGGTGAAATGAATTGGGGTACAGACAGAACGGAGGCCAGAATACAAACTTAGAATCTTTGTCGCTCGCGGAGTCAACACATTTGAAGTTAGGGGAGGGGAGACAAGCAAGTTTGGAAAAAATGACATTGATTGCTGCTTCCTCCACGAAAACAACCTTACAGAAAAAATGATGTCTCCGAAAAAAACTTGTTTTTGCTACCTTCATCATTTTCTTATTAATTACTTACGTAAATCTCAACTCTACCCTATACTGTCTCTACTAAGGGTATTCAACAATACAAAACATAAAACAAATGTTTTTACAAATGACAGATTATATTATAGCTTAAATATATTTTTCGGCAATGCTAATAGGTAATAAAATAGCGAATCGAATGGTGAATGGGTAAATAACGATAAAACATTCCAAAAATGCTTTATACATTCAACATTGTAGCATTACAATGTTGTTATATATTAATGTAACTTACTTCTTCAGGAATTGAGCGAAGGCTCTGACGAATTTATGTTGATCTACATCTTTTACAGATGACGGATATTTGAAAGCAGTAGCCATATTTTGACGAACCTAAGGGCAAAAAAGACATCTGACATTAGTTATTTGTTTCATTATATTTATTTAGTGCTACTTTTTTACCTTTACTTAAATCTAAATATTTTGACCCACAATACAAATGCATATTTCAGTTCTAAATCTAAAATATCTTACTTTGTACTTGGACAAAACAATATTGCATTTAAGACTACGACATCTACTTTGCTCTTTACCTTTGTGTTACAGAAACTGTATTACTCACCTTTAATGACCCGAAAATAAATTTTATTTGATATAACAATGTAAACGGCTATGTTTAGAATAAAAAAGGTTTACCTGATTTAAAAATTTCCTTTGAAAATCTGAATAGAAACAGAAAGTTGTCCGCAGACCTCTGGAACGGAGAAGTTCTAATGGCTCTTCTAACGTGAAGTCACGCTGCCGCAAAGCAATTGGAAAGTTGCCGCAAAACTCAACTCATGGCAGGCACGGAATTCCTACAGATGGCAATTGGTGCTGAATATCTATTTGTAGGCTGCTCTGCTCCTGCTCAACTTAACAGCCTGGCCGCTAGGTAGCTGAGCCCGGCTTCGGCTTCGGCTGCTTGCCTGAGTCAAGTCGGCTGGCCTGCTGTTGCTGTCTCTCTTCTCTACTCTCGTCTCATTCTCATCTCTCCGACTCCGACTGTCTGAGTCTGGCTGTTGCTCTGTGAACTCCGAACTTCTGCTGACAAACTCAACTCGAACTGACAACGAATCTTAATCTGAATTCTGAATGAGTAGTCATAATTGATAGAATCGCAGTTTTGGTCTGATTCTGATCAAATCTGACTGAATCTGTCCGTCTCCGACTGTCCGACTATCGACTACGCTCCAGAAGATACTTTCCTTGAATGCGGATGAGACTTCTAAGACAAAATGAGAAAGAGAGAGTAAATAAACTAAACCATATCCAAATAATCCGAGATGAGAAAATAGAAACATTTCTTAAGAATGTTAGAGATAGGAATCTGCAATGATTTCTGGATTTGGGTCTTTTATAGTAGTCAAATTAGGGATAATTGACAGCGAAACTGTAGTTTTCAGACTAAGTATAAAAACTTCATTGCTAAGTTCAGTAATCTCAGGGTGATGTAAAAGAAAATGAAATTATTAAAGTTATAGTTATATATTAGGTGCTTGTTAAGGATTGTTAGTCCAATAACTTTCACTGCAGGCTCAATATTAACTATAGGTAATAATTTTAAACCACTGTGACTTTAATGAAGGAATAATTAAAGTTGTCCGAGTATGATATTTTAGTGTATTTGTAAATAGTTGTGTTTAATTAACATTAGCATGCATTTAAATTAACTAAACCTATACACAGCACAGAAGAGAAAGTGTCTTCATACATATTAATTTTGCATCGCCAATTTTTATTAATATTTGTTGATATAAGCAGAAAACAGTCACCTTATTGAGCGATTTTTTAAATGATATCTGTATTATCAGATATCTGTATTATGCTTTTAAAAATAAAAACATCCTTTGCTCATATTCGCTCTAATTTATATGTATGTAGTTGAGGGAGTTTGCTAGTTGCTGTCAACAAAGTCAATTGAGACGACCTTAAAACTGCATTAATTTAGTAATACATCATATCATTGACCACATTGAGCTATTTATACATATTTGGGTTACTTTAGTAAGCTTATGCAGGTTTACGTGTAAATGTAGTTGAATTATTTTGAACTCTAAATTTTTCAAAGATATTTAATAATTTCGCCATAAATATATATAGGTACATAAATAATTTTATTCCTAGTCCAGCATATCCATTATTAGTACCAGGTCTAGAATTTAGAATCCAATGTGCAATGTACGTAGCCGTGATTTGTCCATCAATCTCACTTAAAAGTTCACAGATTTGAATGCATGTGAGCCATTATAACAATAGGCAATCATTTGTATAAGTCTCGATTTTATTTAACTGTGCTACCTACACAAAAGTATACCTAATAAACTAATAATAATAATTACATTGCGAAATAAAAGCAATTAATTACTTTTTGACGAATGATTTTCTATTGTCAAAATACTATTGACTATTATGCCTCAATCCCCATGCACAAAAATACATGCAAATAGCCCCTATATTTGCGAAACCTTGGGATCTAGGAAAATTGGTGACGGTGACGTAATGTACTTGGTTCGCTTGTGACTTATTATTGTCAATGGCTTTGTTTATAATAACTTTAATGGCCAAGTTGGAAACGGATTCCTCCGAGGTCAGAGCATCAGGTGTAACGATGTCAGGTTCTTTTGTGCAATTTTGTTAGTCTTTCTACAAAACAAAAGATACAGGATTGCATGTATTTATATAGTGCACATTATAGAGTCCATATCCAGTAACAAATATGGACAGAAATGGTGGGATTTCTACATAATTTTACGACACGGGCATGATTGTTGCACGTGCACCTGTCACCTTATCTAAAAAATGTTTTCGCAGTCATAAAAATTTGTTTAAGTTACATCGATGTTTCCTGTTGCCAGCAATATTCGTAAATGATACTATCGTAATGGCAAAAATGTCTGCAAATACATAAAACGAAAGCATGGTAAACATTTTAATAAAGAAGATGTTGCTAAAAACTATCCAGCAGACTGCGTATATGAAGGCGAAAATGCAGAAAATAATCTTCTATATGCTTTGTGTATGGTGTATTTTGTACTTTGGTCAGTACTCCCTGCATTAAAAAAAATGCGATTTGGCTTGCATAAATAAACATGTTTGTTTTTGTATGCAATATCCAGTTTCTAAAAGCTTATGACAAAGTTTCACATGAAAGCTAAATTTATTTATACAAGCAGTCATAGAAAACATTATGCAATACAGTGCATTATTACAGTTGACTTACCTTATAAGTATGTATAAAGTGATACCACTTGTTTATTATGTATCTAAGTCATTTCCTTAGACTATTTGCATCGAGGGTGTAGTACATTATTTGTAACATGTGTACATTTTGTCACTTTCGTTGTCTATATAACTGATTGATTAGTATTTACTAAGTTTAATCTTTGAGAGAAGTAAGTTTGAAAAGTAATTCAAACGATAAACGAGAATGGTGTTGGGAAAACAAATGTGTTACCATAATTCTCCGAATCATATGCTTTCATACGGGCTAAAGATGAATTAATAAATTAGTTAGAAGATACATAAGTACGATGAAGCATAATTAGGTTTTGAGAACGTCCGGCATATCTGAACATTCCTGTATACTATTTCTATCTTGGTTTGTTATTTTGCTTGTCGGCAGAAAGTGTAATGACTGCAAAAAACATTCCAAATTCCAATTATTTGATCACATGAGAGTGAAATATTCATTTGCCCTAGAATTGTTGTGGATTTTCATACGTGGAATACATATGATGCTTTCAAATGATGAAATACAAATTGAGGTTGCATAATATTAAATCAAGGTATAGGTACGTAAAGTACGCAGTATTCTTTCATGTACATTGAACAGGATCAAATGATGCACAAAATAATTATTAGTTTGCATTTTGAATTTGAAACCTAAATTTTTAATTTGAACGTAAATAGGAACATAATGCAAACTACAAACCAAAATAAGTTCCAAAAGGTCAAAGGCTTTTTTCCTATATCAAGTACAATTTGTTAATTCTATTCATTTTGGAGGGAAGAGCCAAGTCTTCTAGGAATCGGTATTATCTGTGCCAAATCGATAAAACCGAAAAGCCAAAAAACCCACAGAATGCTCTCACGATAAACCAACATTTTGTAGACATAGATATAAACAATGAGAACCCCTCTGTTTGCAATTCTGTTGAATAAAGATCAATAGACGTGTTTTAATATAAGAACACAATACTAATAATATCCTGTTTATGTTTTAATTGAGCTAACTGTAATGGAGGAGACAATAGACTAGACACAAATTCTTTATCGTCTGAAGCGTTATTTATTATCTGCTTATGGCTTGTTTAGTTGGGTCAATATTTAAGTAAGTAGGTATACGTAAGCAAAATTATATGACAAAGAAAAATCGACAAAACTGTTAACTAAAACGCGGGTATTAATTTACTAAGTAACTACGTACTGTACGTAATGTTCATGAAATATATATTGAATTTAAAAACAAATTGTATTTCTGCACCCAATAGAAAATGGAAAAAGCAATCAAATCAGTATTCTACTTGAAAAATAATGATGCCGAGTTTCAGATTGCAGTTAGTGAATATATTATACTTGCTTTCTCAATATGTATTTATCTATTTTGAGAATTTCTTGTAAGCAATAGACCAGTTGCAATAAGGGCCGCCAAATGAAAAGCCTGTTGGCGGACCACAGGAATCCTATGTAAAGGCAACCGACATGCTACAGAGATAGTAGAGTGGTAAATGCAGTTTCAGTGTTGTTGAATACATTTACATAGTTAAAACAATGAAAATTTGGAGGCCATGGTCCTCCAAATTTTCAATGCTTTTAAACATGTTTCTCCAAATTTTCATTGCTTTTATTCATGGGCCTCTAAATTTGCATTGTTTTAACTATGGTCCTCCAAATTTTCAATGCTTTTAATCATGGGCCTCCAAATTTTTATCGCTTTTATTTATAAAAGCTTTATTCCAAAATT
>JABASH010005236.1:0-12454 GCA_019776445.1 Tomocerus maximus | reverse complement strand
TAGTCCCGAGTGACGTCATTTGCAGTATTTTACTATGGAGATTCAAAAGTGATTCTATTTCCCTTCCTTATCAGTATATTTATTATAGGTTCTTTGATTATTTCCAATCATTGTCCAATGAACCTAGAATAAAATATATGCGTATATTTTGTCAATAAATTATGCGCCATGCCATAGCCTCTGTTTCTTATCTATTGTACATTGTAGATATATTTAAATTAGTTTTACAAGTGAACGTACATAGCGAAACGTAAATTAAGTAACGTAATTAATAACACATTTATAGTCAGTTGTAACCAAAATGGGGAAGACACATAAAAAACATAAGAAAGAGCAGAAAAAGGAGAAAGAGGAGGATCTCGAAGATGTTGACTACAACCAATTGGCCAGGATGGAACTGCTGAAGCTACAGCGACAATACCGGCTTATGCAGGGGACTCAACGTGCAGCTGCGGAGGAGGCGGGGACCACCATTTCTCGTCAGCAGCGAGTCATGACATTTTTGTTCGCAGAAAAGGAAGATCTGGAAACGGATTTCAAAAATGCGGCCTGTAAACAGAATCAAACAGATGACGCTTGGAGTAGGAAATACATAACCAGCTTGATACAGCTGTATGATGAACATCAGGCCAAAATAAAATCTAGCATTGACACTATTGAAGAAATGGAAGATCAGGTGGATAAAATCACGCAAAGAGTAATACAACAAAATCTCAAGATTCAGGGTCTTTTTGGTATGTCGTTGACTCCCGCAGCGGCTACTAAGCGTCTCGGCACTCTCGAAAATCGATTATATCAAGTAAAACCCTCTCATTTTATCTCTTTCAAAATATTAGTATTGTAATCAGTATTTCAAATAAAACGTTGTACAGATGACAACACGATTCGATACGCTGGTTTCGGAGAACGTTCGTATTAGAAGCGATATCAATACGATTCTAATGGAAAGAGGACGGTACCACAAAAGATCTCTGTTTATTAAACGCTGTGTTTCTAGAATGAAAAAGAAAATGATGGACATAGTGGATGTTGCTACTCAAATATACGAGGCCAGGTGAGAATATGCACAAGTTTTTCTAATGCTTACGTACTAATGCTGTTTTAAATCAGATGAGCTTTTCTAATTATCAGGGATGAGTATGCTGGCAAAATTAGAATACTGCGAGAAAGGGATGACAAAGAGTCGCGACAGCATGTCTTAGAATTGAAAGAATGGTCAAGAGTTCTTCATGATGATGAAAAACAGCATAGGTTCATGGCTACCAAATATCAGGACAGAAATGTTATTGAAAAAGATGCAGATAGGGAAAGTGAGACTTTTTGGTTCACTTGTTTTTCAGAACAACATTATTTGAAAATATTTGAAATGTTAACGTTGTTTCTGAGTGACATGACATGTACTATATTTACTGTTGCGCTGATGAGAATGAGATTAAAGTAATACATATTATACCAAACCTATTTCCAACAGATCGTCATCAAAGGGAACAAGAGAAGTTGCTAGATTACATTTTAATGAAGTATAAAAGGAGTTTCAAGGCAATTATATCGTTGGGAGTATCTAAAGATGTGGAGTCCTTGTGTCATCAGTATATGGACAGAGATCTAAAGAATTTTACCAATTTTAAATACATCAGTGACATTAATAACGAAGTAAGAAACTGCGGGCTACCTAATGTATTTAGCATTAAATATGTTTTATACCTGCAATTGGCTGCATTGTATGGAATATTTTTGATGTATTGCCAAAACTTATTTAGATTGAAGTAATTCGCGACACAATCGATATTATAAAACAAGATATCAAAGACCTTGGTGAAAAATCAACGGAAAGAACAGTCAATCAAACAGAAGGGTTAATTCAAGAGAAAGAACAGATGAAAAATATTCAAAATACGCTAAATTCCCTTGACATAGAATTGTTTAAAAGAAGTGAATCCTTAAATGAATTCGTGTATGAATTTGAAAAACTATTTTATCTGCTTCACTGTGACAATGCATCAATTATCAGACTCTTAGGTACCTACTCGGTTATGACGTCTTAAATAATATGATAGTGTGATATGATATTAATTGCAGTTTAATGGCAAAATCATGACAAAATATTACTATATATTTTATAAAATAATCTTTTATTTGTAGGTAACAGCGATGGCATGAATGCTTTAAATGTCAATTTATGCGTTACTGTTATCGAAAAGACAGTTTCAGCCTTGATGAAAGAAAAAAATATCCTGACTATTAGGAAACAGGTGGAAAAAGAAGGGAAAGCCTTGCCTTCAAAACAACAAACTGGGGGTTACATTGGAGGTTCTGACAAACCAAAAGCTGGTGGTGGGCCGTTCAAACCAAAACTTGTCATGACTGGACGTATGGATGCTGGGTAAATTATAAATACCCTCTAACATTATCAGCAACAGTTTGGTATCTTATTAATATTTTACATATGCGCGCTTGCAAAGTATCAACTTTGGGTCTTTTTGAAAGCATTAGCGTATAAAAGTTTTAAAGCGTATTTTTTGTTTCTTAAAGTGACGACGACAATAATGAGGACGAAAAGTTGATGACTTCAGGTCGTTTAACATATGAGCAACTGAAAGAAAGCATTTTAGAAAAACTAAAACTGGCCGCAGCGGATGGGACTGATAGCGAAATTATTTCCTCGAGAGAGTCCTTAATGGACGTTAGTGATTCGTCTATTTCTCCGGGTAATGACAAGGAAGGAAAACCGAGCTCACCGCGAACGCGATCCCCTCATGAAGAATCTGATCGTGGAGCAGAAGCCCCTAAGATCTCTCCTCCCGGAGCTGAAGCCCCTAAGATCTCTCCTCCCGGAGCTGAAGCCCCTAAGATCTCTCCTCCCGGAGCCGAAGCCCCTAAGATCTCTTCTCCCGGAGCTGAAGCCCCTAAGATCTCTCCTCCCGGAGCGGAAGCTCCCAAGGAATCTCCTCCCGCAGTAGAAGCGCCCAAAGAGGAAGCGCCCGCGGGCCCCACGGAATCTGCTCAGAGACCAAATGTTAATATAATTGAAGGACTTTCTGGCTCTAGTCATGCGCCTGATGAGGATGAGGCTTCAGACGATGACGACTGAGACTGAGTAGTCTATGGTGTCGTTGACACCTCAACAAAATTCGTAAAAACCCATTCGATAGATTATCGCGTAAATATTTCAGAATGATAAATAGTGACGTGATATGGAATACCACAAACAACTTCGAGAGTCTTTTTACAGTTTATCTTAATGCTCACATTATTTAATGGGGAAATAACATTTCCTCAGGTGCAGTATGTAAATGTATTAATCTGTATCGGTCCCCTAATTAAAATTTTAGCTGTCTTTGAAAATGATATCCATTTGCACGCAGCAGAGCATAATCGTCGTTTTTTTACATTATTATAATGTATGTATTCATTCATTATCAATTTCTCAGTTATCATCTTACTTATCTTGTGCGATGGATTTCTCGCATTTCCCCAATTGACAGGGAATTATATGAGACAATAAGATAGATTACTCAGAATTTTATAACATTTTTATTTCACAGTTTTACAATTTACATACAACTTGTACACATTTACTGTTACTACTAATCGTATCCAACTGACTAGACTAAAAAGACTAAACATGAATAGGAAAAATAATGAATAAAACTTCGCTAGTACTAATAAATATTTGTGCGTACACATGCATCTATATTATTTAGCATTAGTTACATTTTATCCTCCTAAAGTTCGCTCACTCTTGTTTCTACCATAAAAACAATTAGATTTATACAGGTATTTAAATGTATTACTATTTTCGCTTGCAGTAGATCACGCACAGGTAGGTACCCTAAACATACCCGTCCGTGCATCTCCTATCGCTCAATAGAATACTTTCTTCAATTCAATAAAAGTTATTAGTTCTCCCTTACTTATTTCCCTGTGATTCTAAAAACGGGAGTCATTATCATGACATTACAATTTTGAAAGTTTGACAACTATCATTTAAGCGAGGTACCTGCACCTCTGGTATACTCCTTATGACTTGTCGCAAGCTACATTTTTTCAATTCACGTTTCATCAGCACACTCAGTTGCAAGACTTGTGCCTTTTAAACAGCAACAGTCAAGTTCCATACTATTATTACGAACAGCAAAAGTAAAATTTTGTTGGAGACATTTACTCAACATAATTAAATAGGCACTATCTACTACCATTTATCTTTTCATTGTCACTCTACTCACATATAAATTAGCAACTTATCGATTAATATGGCATTATTATTTTGTCAGCGTTTGGGCTATATAGTTGTCATTTAGTGAATCGCATGCATGTAGGTTACCGTCAGTAATACTAATAGTAGACTACAGACAACATAGTACAGATCCACTGCATTGTGTGCATTTGCGATTGTCGTATTTAGTAAGCTTAATCTTTATGAAAATGACAGATAATGGAAGCAATTAAGTGGAAAATCACAAATCATTAGAAATGTTATTGTGGTTCAATCACACCTTAAGTAAGCCTACTAGATACTAAAATGTACTCTAACCTCACCTACCTCTCAAAGCCCCCAAAATTGTACAAAGCACCAACCCACATTCTCCAGGGGCACAAAATTATTTACTGTCACTTAATAAATAATTAGCATTTTCATGGCTTAAAAGACCAGACAGAAAACTACGGAAGAAAGGTAGCAGCTAAAAGAAGGTAGAATAAAAGTTGTCTCCAGCTCAAACTTAGCCAAATACTCAAACGATACACTTTTGCTACATATAAGAATTGGTAGATGGAATTTGTATAGTCTTGTACGTAAAAATAATAATTACCTAGCCACTTCCATTTAGTGACGCTTCTGATGACTGCTTTAATTATTGCAATGTGAATCTAGTTTGATTGATTGAGCGCTATCTGACTGAACAACTAGTCATCAGAGACATCGTTTGGAATTCAGAAATGAATCAGATTTCTTTGATATCTAATTAACAGTTCTGTCTCGCTTACTGAAGCACTTTTTATTTTGGTAGATCTGGTAGTAACGAACAATCTAATAAGTCTACTACCAGCAGAATTCTAAGTCTAATTTACTTCCCAGCATAGTCTCCCAGTCTGTCTAGTCCAGTCTATATAGTTTGGTATAAATAAATAGTATATTATTGCATGTAAAGATAAAGAAATTATAGTTAGACAAGAACGTTGGGTAAGACTGATAAAGTTCTATGGAAGAAATTGGTTTGAAAATGTAACTGTAAGCGAATCGATGAGGAATGAGATAAACCTTTTCTTCACAAATCAATTATTAGTGTAAAGTTTCTATACTTCCAGATATATAATATTGAGGGGGTTACGGAAGACTAGCTGATTTCATATGCCACAGACTCGGTATTTCGAAAAGACACAGCGAAACAATCAGTTAGGTACCTACAGATTTTCGTTAAAGTATATTCACGGTAGAGATAACAAAAAGAAAGTTGCTTTGGCTCGTTAGAGAATTAATTTCTAACTTTTTTATAATTCAGTACCTATTTAGGGAAATTAAAAGTTTCAGTTGGTAATTGGTAAGTATAATTTGCAGCATCTCTTTGGTATTAACTATGTAAAAGACATTCAGGTAATTAAGACGTTACACTTTACACTACACATTTAGAATGCCAAAAATGTAGTCCTTGTTTAAATTTTAAAATACTTCGGTAGAACACGATAGGAGAATTTTTGTAGACACAGACAGGTTTTATATATTAAAAGAGGTGAGTTATTAAAGTTGTGTAAGTATGTAAATTGTTAGAGTGCAATATGGGTTTGTTTCGCTTGTATGTACAATTAATGACCTAGCATGGCGGGCTACTGGACTATCGTACTAGACTAAAACAACGACTTAGCAATTAAATATAATTAATATAATCTGTATGGTAATGTAAATGCACTAGATGCCCTATCAGAGCGCACAAAGACGAAGAATGCGTTTATACGTAATTAGTAACCGCAGGAATTAAACTGGTGATGAAGCACTCAAAGAACATGGAAAGGTAAGTAAAAGAAGTGAAAAGAAAGGAAACGAAAGCCGCCGCTCCAGCCTTGAATTTAAATGCACTGCTATGTCCCCCTTTGGCCTGTGGGCTCGTCTTTGATGTTGTGTTGTGTTGTCCTGGAGGAGAGCCGTGTCCAGCATCGTGCCCGTCCTCCATTCCCTCATCCAGTGGCCTATGGTCGTCGATCTCATTAGCACCAGGCTTAATCTCGAACCTCTCGTTGTCATACTCGAATACTCTTCGGTTATTTGCAAGTTGTGTCGGCCGATAGTTGTCCACCAGTTCGTGCTCATGACTATCTTTCATTTTTCGGAATGCATCAATCTGTTAAAATCAAGCACAAGACAGACGACACATTAGACAGAACAAATCACAGCAGAAGGTTTGCATGAGTGTCAATTAGGGATTTGAAGGCGATTTACCTGGGCCTGAGAAATTGTGATAGGATGACGGAAAACATTCCAGAGAACAACTTCGGAGCAACCTGGAGTAGTCAATGAACCTTCATAGCGGAAAAGCCCCAAGTCTTTTGGAAGAAATGCACTGACATTCATTGGCAATGGGACAACTACGTTATCTGAAAGATTCGGAACCTTTTTCATGGACTCGACAATTGACTTCAAAGCCGGATTGTCCTCCTTGGCAATCTGAAAAATATGTAAATGAAATCTTTAGAAATCCATAATTTCGTCTATCGTATTTCTGATTGTAGTAGCAGGAGGAAAAGCAATTTACCTGGAGGAAAATACCTAAAACGGTCAGAGCTCTTGGATTATTGTCTTGCACAGCAGCGGTCAAACTGTCGTACCTCTCGTGGTAATGTACCAAATGTAGTTCCGCTGTGAAACTTTACAAAAATGTCAAAAATCATTGTTCAGTTGTTTTACAGCAATTCGAATATTTTACGCTTCAAAATTGAAGGCTATTCATTGTAGACTCATATTAATGAATTACTAATCCAAGAAAGACAAGACATGCTAAAATTAAACTGCAAATTCAAATTAAAGGGACTTACGGAACCCCTCCGACAGTGTGCTCTGATCCAACGTCATTTTGAGAGCCCCAATGGAAATGCATTTGTGCGAACACATAAGATCCTCGTATGCCATCTCCATCCATCATCAATGATGAGGATAAATTCGCATTTAATGCAACTTGTACTAAAAGTGACAAAATAGTTAGTTCACTGCATAATTTTACAAGTTTTTGCTAAGCTTTGGTCGAACTCGATTGTCAATCAAAATAGGACCTACGTGTATGACCGTTGTTTTTCACAATAAACGTATCGTGAGCGTCCATGTATTCCCTGTTGAATCTCATTCTTCTTGTATTTCTCCCTCTGAATGAAAGGGATGGATTTATATCTATCGGAGACTGAGTCTTCCCGGTACGACATTTCCCAACCCATGTAGAGGGTTCTATAGGTATTCACAATTTAGACCTTTATTGAGATACTGTTTTTACAACCACGATTAAGTTATTTAATGCAGAAACTTACCACAGTTTGGATCTTTGTAGCACCAAGGGTTATCTGAAACAAACAATACAACATTAACGTTATGAAATATACAGTAGTAGGTATTTACAATGTATTAGTAAGTAGATATGTAAAACTATTGGATTGTTGGTAGGAATAACTGATTCTTCAATTAAGTTTGTATAGGTCGGTAAAGACACTTGGAAATGTATGAACCCTGCTGTTCATGGTCTCACTAGCAATTCAAGAGCAGTAAAAGATGCTGAGACAAAAAATAATATGGCCTAAGAATATTGTGTTGGTTGGGTAGTTTTGAAATTTATAGAGCGCACACATTATATGAACAGAAGAATAAATAGATAATGACAGTTGCCCTTGTACTATCCTACCACGATGTACAATTCTGGGACTACAGATTGGAGGCTTGATTGAATTAACGGAGATTAAGCATTTATTATTTAACTGCCATTCCTATTTCTCACTTCAAGAATCTTTCTGTCCTTCCTACTGTTGGTTGAGTTGAATCCTGCAATATCTTGATCTCATTAAAGTGAAACTCGTCTCATCTCATCTGTTCTCTCCCGGAGACTCCCTGATCTCTTGTCTCATTCTCTCACGGGAATTTTCTCCGACGAAAGGCACGTATAATAAGAATACACAGTGCAAGTTAGGGTAATTTTATCAGTAGGAAAGACGTAGCAAAAAGATTAAATATTTAGAAAAGAACGCACCTCCTGTTTCCTAAAGTAAAATTTAAGAGATTCTGGATCAAAACAGTGAAAACATCGACACAATTTTTTGACTTTATTACAGCCATGAATATCAGTTCTATAATGCATGATTATAATACTATTTTAAAGATACATAGCTGCTTCATCGCTCCTATAAATATATAAAAAATTGACTGCCGAAGAGGGTTACGTCTCCCACCCCAAATGCCTGAAAGTTACATCGGTGATCAACTCAAAGCTTTGTTGCAGACTATTTATCAGGGTCGGAACTGGAACACGAGCTATAGAATTGCAAATGAGATTTTAGTAGCCAACTATCTCGGTAGTTACGTATTATAAGGCATTTTCATCTCGTTACCGTCCCTTTTCTTTTGCGTAAAACTTTTACAACTGTGAAACGGGCTCATAGTTCTATCAATCGCTACTGCTTCTCATTAAAATACACCAGCGTTAGATTGTCTAGAGTAGTATCCTAATATCCTATCACATATAAAGCTTAAGTACTTGAGATTTAATAGTAAGTACCTTATATTTACTATGTAGTTGTTCTCATGCACATTCTGAAGTGGGAATATTTTTCAGTCTTTAAATTTCCTCAGACCCTCCTCCACATTATACCAAAAGAATTGTTATCGGCACCTCTACGGGTATAAGTATTTCTAAAAATTCAGAGCTATTTATTCTACAATATCTTTGGAGAACTTAATCTGTAAGATAAACTTTCATGGCCAACATTTGAATATAGAATGCCTGCTTGAAAAGTTCTTTGCTTATATAGCAAGGCCGTTTTGTAGGAGCAGCAAGTGAGTGGCCTTACAATGAGTTACCTATTTACCACAAAAATCCTCCTGTCACATGTGCTATTGTTTTAGAAGTTGCGTTTCAGAAGAATGGTAGAATTCCCGATTTGTTAGCATTATAAGCTCTTTTTATCATCATATTCATTCCTTTTCTTTTTGCTTCTCTAATACGCAGTTAATATCGTAGACTGTATAAGACCAGTATAAGGCTATAGTTGAATAGGAGAATATTATATGAATTGAAGTGAAGATATTCTGAGATGAGGCATAAATGTCGCAGTACTAAAAATTGTAATGTAAAAAGTTCTGAAATACCATTGACCAAGCAATTGGCTGACTTATGCTATCAGCTACATAGCTAAAGCTACTACTAACATGGTACTATGACTATGTTGCTATTTTGGTATAAAATGTAATAAAAAGTATAAAATGTATTGCATAGTTTAGCACGGAGTGTTAGACCCATCCTAAAAGAGTTACATCTCCCTCAATTCTGTAATTCTGACAAATAGTTCCATTTTAAATATAATGTGAAACAATAAATATACAGCTGGAATTTATTGCTTCTGTTGTGAACTTTACAAGGTCTAACATTTCAAAGCGTTCTATTCTGAGAGAAGCCGTCTTACTTGGTCTCGCGTCATGATTTGAGTACTAATTTGGAAAGGAAGTCCATTAACCTTTGTCGTCTTCGCTGTCACTCCCAGACTCAGGACTTACGTGAAAGGTAGACATACATTTATAAATACTGGTACTTCGTGACGTACCACCCTACCGAAGATCGCGTCTCACAAGAATTTCGGAACTGATAGTCAGTCGACAACTCTGTACATGTAGAATCTCACAAACTTTCATAAAGTCTTTGAAATCATGATGCATATAGCACGGCAGTACATGTATAGTACTGTCAAGCAAGGACTGCTTTATATCTGCCTTAATTGTCCATAAATCATGGAGACTTTATACATAGACACATTTCAGTGCACAGTTTAATATATTGAAGTCTTTTGATTAGGTAAACATTTCCTCCTCCATACCAGCTCTGCTGTTAATTATTAGTGACATTCTTACTACTCCATTACATCCTACCTTATGTATTACCTTAATTATGAGTAAAACTTTTGAACTTTTATTACTGCTACAATGCAAACACGCCCAAATGCTAATTAAATATTGTAATAGGTAGGTGCATACCTGTAAACAATTTACACGCACATAAGTTCCTTATCCTAAAAACAGTCACGCTTAAACTGCTTTACTGAAGCAGATCCATTTCTAAGCATTTACTAGGTGATTTGTCCCAACCCAAAGCATTCATGGCATTGACAGAATAATTTATTAAGTAGCTGGGTTCATAGGTAAGTATATTATACTTACATAAAGTAGTAAGAGGCAAAACTGATTATGTAAATTCATCATCAACGTAAATAAATTCTACTCTGACTGAACATATGCGGATAATTTCTGATAATTGCAATAACTACTTATTAAGTCACTCTAATTCTGTTAATGTAGCCAACAAGCCTATTCTAAGCACAAATCTTACCTAACGACTTAATTTACATCATCATATTATAACATACATGTATCTGCATTATTTATGGATTTGTTTGTTTCGGTATTTAGCTAAGAATGAGTCTATAGGACGCAAAAGTTGCAGAATTACATTTACATAATTGGTCTTTAATAAGGAACACAGAAGGGTTTGCTCTACATGACACATTGACAAACCAACTTTGATACTCCCTCACAGAGCACTGGCTCTGTGTCTCATGAAATGAACTGCATTATGCTATCACTCACTTGATTTATGGCAAATATCTCACTCGACAGGTTTCCATTCTGCTACGTCGCTATTACTTACTGCTACTGTTTTATTGCCATGTGTTTGTTTGCAAATAATATAGGATCTATAAACATAATATTATGTACTACACTACTGAAGGTACCCAGTTAACAATTAAAAAATCTCACTATCAGATAAAATTTCGCAGGTTACCCCACTGTCGTGTCTAGACGAGATAGACCAATAATAATATTATAATGATGAACTAGCCCATGAAAAATACACCACGCCTAAATCAGAGTCAGACTAGGTAAAGATTTCTGCTATCATATCAGTCAGCCGAGTGATGCATAACGAAGAGAATACCAGTAGCATTATGACCACAATAACAATGACCATTAAGATACCACGTAGGTAGTAATGTAAAGTGTACAGATAAGCAAAGCATGCTGACAAGTTGTGGATGTATATAGAGTACTACACACATACTTAACTAGTCTACATCCCAGAAAGACACTTTTTAGTGTTCTAATTATATGTGACGAATTGTTAAAGTCAGTCATTTATTTTCATTATCCTCTGTGATGTAGTTTTCATCAGTTGTCCACATGAAAATACTTACGGGAACTCAATGTGGACATTTAGTCGATACTGTCAACAGTGAATCGTACAATGAGTACTGCCTACTATAGTTAGTGATGGAATACCTATGCATCTGTAAACATTCTTGATATTCATCTCGTTTACATGACGCACTTCTAAAGTATAGTACAATAGTAAATTTGCATTGACTTCCTATGGATTGCCTTCAAACAGTGTTGGTGAGCTGTGACTATTATAAAGAAGAAGGGAGCGGTTCATTTGCTGAAGAATGCTGATCTTGACAGTGAAATTCACACGAAATACACGATGGCATTCGAGCAAAAAATATCAATAACGTGATAACCCGTGTATATGTACTGAAGTAAATAGGTCCCTATCCCTACCTCAATATTTCAGCAACGAAAACGAACGATGGTGGTACAAAGTACAATGAGCAGCAATAGAATTCTCAAATGCAAAAGGTACTATACAGTCTATCAAATGGAGATCTTTGGATAGACAATTCTAATCGTCAAAACATTTTAAGATCACTCTTCCCGGAGATAGAAATAGGTAACTGACCATTGACCTATGAACAATGAAATCAAGGCCACAATATAGAAATCATTCGAATCATTCCCACAGTGTACCCAACATCCATTCCGAAATAACCGACAACGGAACGCTTTTTCTTTCAACCTTACTCCACTCCCGATTTAAAGGAAGTCTAAGCCTGTTACAACGAGATTTTACTTGTGAACTACTTAAAATTTTTACTACGAAACAGCATCTGAGCATCTCTCAGAAGTCCTCAAAGCTAAACTATTATTGCTATTTAAGTTAAAGATAATGAAATGTAGTTGGATGAATTATAACAAGTGTGTGACATTTACGTATCCATAAAATGCATTTTAAACAGAAAAGATAATAAATTATACTACTAACTGAGTTTTACGCGATGTACCGTACGTGTCGCGCATGCTCAATGCGTGCTGTACTTTATACTACATAGGAGGGGACAGAGGTTTATGTATGTTTGTGTTTTCTGACTTCTCACACTCAAGGCA
>JABASH010005235.1:0-12455 GCA_019776445.1 Tomocerus maximus | reverse complement strand
CGTGGGCTTGGTATTAGTGCAGGACAGCACAAAGTCTTTTGCTCATGCCCGAGCATGAGACTTTGAATATAGGCGCTCTCTAGTACGTAGGATAACGTACTACGAAGTAACCAGTGATGTATGAAGATGTAGGAAGACGAGGTATAATGACCAAATTAGCATCATTTTATGCGCAACATCCGCTGAAGAAAGAGAGGAATAACTTTGCGTAATTATTAGTAGCATACAAATTAGTTGTAATCATAGATATGCACATAGAAGCAGAATAAGCAAACTATTATGTGTTCATAAAATAGTTAACTCTGTTATAATATTATGAATGTTGTGTTTTGTTATTTTTCATATCTACTAATGTCTAAGTAGTTACCATATTTAAATTACTATAATAACGAATCCCTGCAATTACTACTGCTACCAAATGGAACTAGTAGTACCAGTACCTAATAAAATTTAAATTTGCATTCAGCAAATTTCTTTTTTAAGACATTTGCATGGGAAAATGGAAATGCATATCAAAGCATCCATCATCATTGCTCCATTTAACTTTGTGCAGTATTTATGTATATGATTATTACAGTTTGCTTAATGAAATGCTTTGTAAAAGTTTGATAAAGTGGATACCAGCCAGGCAATACAATTTTTACATGCTTATACACATTAGCATTAGAGTTCCTGATCTAAACTAGTTTTCGTATTACTCGGTCATGTCATAGCTGACTCACTGGCTATTACATTACATTAGTGAGTAAAAGAACTCTCATGCGAAATTATCTAATGACACTCACGCATTCATTTACTCATTCGAACATGCATTGTATTAAAATGTGCAATTATCCCATCCAATGCAAGGCAATCTGCACATAGGAGAGCAAATCTAAGGAATTAGCCAAACCAAGTCTACTATTACTTATGCTTTATATTTCTTCCACGAATCTATGCTTTAATTCTGATTCGCTTGTTTTTATGTGCATTATTCTTGTATGCTTGTACATAGATTGAGTGAGACTAGTTGCTTTGATGAGATCTCGTCTGGTCTGGTCTGACTGATTACTAAACAACTGATTGTATGTATTTGTGCTGCATAGCATGTTGTGTACTACGTTATAAAATACTGTACACAGTATACTAATGGAATACTATTTCATTGTTATATTCCTATCGAATTAATGTACAAATGGCAAGGCATCAGTAAAGGAAGCTGGCTTGTTATCTCGTTATACAATAAACGAATGCTACTTAGGTACGTTGAATATCTGTACGTAGGATGTATATTGGATATTATGTTGTTAGTTTAGGTACCCCACTTTTTAAAAGAGGAAGAACTATTTCAATGTGGAGCATTTTTCCTACCATCCGTACCTTGCGATAAAATTGTCTTGAAAAATTGAATCAGATAAACTTTATGTTCAAACAATACTAAATTATTGTATTATACATGTTGATATAGTTTACTTTGCTTATTCACAAACATCTCAGAAAGAACTCAATCCTACTAACGATGGCTACTTATAAAACGTTTAAGTTTACTTTCAGATATACGACCATCATTACTTTGTTTACTGCTACCTGACCTGTGCTGCGTTGTTATTATGTTGTTCATTATGTTGTTAATATGCAATATATAGGGGAAGTCGGAAGAAGCAAACGAGTCACCATTTCGCATATCATGGAAGGCAACAAACAATAAATATGCCAAATCTCAGATATGTACTGTTCTGTTTATTTGTTGGCTAGCATGTTTTGGTTTTAAAGAGTTGATCTCTTTTCTTACGACAACCAATTGACTTGACTAGATTCTGACTTTAATGTTTTGCTTTTTACATAACCGTGCGAATCTGCTGTTACTGAACCCTGAAGTTATTGTACAATGTACTACATAATAATATTATACCTTAAATATGGTTCATCAGCTCTACCCCGCCTTCTTCGACTACATTGCTACAGATAAATACATAAGTGCACTTATGTCAGTTGCAAAGGTGAAGAATTAAATGTCCCTCATACATGTGTACATACAAAATATGCATTGTTTGATGCACAGTCTACCCTAGTACCCTAATCTGACGACTGGTATGCACTGACATGTCCTGAGTTGATTTGGTCTCGATTGTTTTGCTACATGAGACTATTCGTTAACAACCATAGAAGAATTACCTAATACTAAACAGAATTGTTACAATTCAACAAAATGGAAATAGATACGACAAACAAGAATTTCTTGGCACCGAAGGACCTAATCACATTCATGCATCTATATAAAAGGCCAAGTGGTCCTCATCAATCCATACATTTGATCTTTAGCTCTACTTCTGTCACTTCCTACATAGCTGTGGAATATACAAAAGTTTTCATTTCGGTTATAACCTGGTGCATTTCGGTTATTTCATATTTATACGGGAATTTTATTTTGAACATTTTGGAACAATGAAGTCCATTGTGGTAAGTAACTCTGTCATTGTTGAAATTTATCTACCGAAATTGGTTGGGTACAAGAAATTTTAAACTTAATCAGAGATAGCAATAGTAAAGGATACAGACATGGAAAACATTTGAGATATTGTTCTTTGTTCTATACGGGACTAACTTTTTTCCCTTTCGTTCGATATAATATTTGTATGATAGAGATAGAGCTACCTAAAACCTCTACTGGTTTTAAAAGATAATATTAACTGTAACTTCACGAAAACCGTGAAAAATCCAGCAAATTTATACATAGGTAATAGATCTGTTTACTAACTGTTTCAGATTTTAACCAAACCCTTTTGTTTTAATAGCTTAGATAATGTGGCATTGTTTATACCTCATTAATCAAATTGATTGATGGTTGTTTTTGTTTTACTTCGTCGGTAGAAAAGCAAATCTACTACTTTGTATACATAAATTTTGTTTTTACTGACACACCTATCTACATATTATGGTTGCCCAAATTTTAGGTTTACACACCTAGCCTGCATTCAAATAGTTAGTTTTACTAATGCGTAAATGAAGGGGAATGTAAGTTGTGTTGTATCACGCATATCTGATGAGGTAGTTGATTATGTTAATTAAGGTGCTTCTTCGTGCTAAAAACCTGTTAGGACTCCTGTGTTTGGGTTTCATTTTCGTTTTCATCACCTCTCTTTTCGGCTTCCTTAGATAATCATAAAGTTCATCTGAATTTTATTATGGCAGTTACACATTCGTAAGAACCGATTACTGTAATCATATTTATCGGAATTGTCGTAATTTATAAACCATTTTTGTCACTAGGTTTTACTGTCCTTGGCTGCATTGGTTAGAGCTGAACCACCAGTTCAGAGCTCTTACGGAGCACCTAGTTTTCAAGCAGCAGCCCCCGTATACGGAGCTCCTGCACCACAACAAATTGTTCACCGCCACGTTTATGGTAACAATAGATTTGTTGAAAAACTAAATACTACTACCTACTGAAAATTAGGAATGAATGAATTAAGAATGAAACAACTTAAAAATGCAATTTGTTTACGCAGTTCACGCAGCTCCAGATGAAATCACTCCAACTGAGACTAAGATCATTCGAGCTGGAGGAAACCCGGAAAAGCATGTAAATATCAGTAAGTGGTTTGTTTACAGATAATTGGATTAATTTAATTCAAGAATTAGGTAATATACATGTAGTGAAACAAATTAATTTAATTTCACAGTTTTCGTCAAAGCCCCATCTCACTCATCCCAAAGTCTGACTGAAGTTCAGCTGCCCGAGCAGCCTCAACAAGTAAGTCCTAAACGATACTATATGACATGTGCTTGACAGTGTCATTCCTACATTGTATAATTTCAATTTAATAATTATTTGAGTTGTTCAATGAAGGCTAGTTAATTGCTACATCATCAAATTTTTAACAAATTGTTATTCTTTGAATCTAGAAAACACTTGTGTACGTCTTAGTGAAGAAGGGAGAACACAGTAACTCAGTTCAAGTACGCGGCCCATCACCTACAAAACCAAGTAAGTTATTCCTCTTTTTATCATATTCAAAGGATTGCCTTATACAAAGACTTCTCATAGAGATAGCAATGTTTGGACTAACTTTATTCAATGGTCTAACAAAAGTCATTTTTATAATACTTCACCATAAATCTTTAGGAGATTCTTTTTGAGTAACAAATACTTACAAAATTTTTAATTCTACAGGTAAACCTGAAGTTTTCTTCATCCGCTACAAAGATCAACCACCTCAAGCCGCTTATGGACCACCACCACAGGGACCTCCAGCCGGAGGATATGGGCCGCCACCAGCACGAGGAGGCTACTAATAGCATTACAAGTGGAATTCTAATGCCAAATGACCTTGTAGATGCAGTTTGGTTTGATCATAAGTAATTATGATGAAAGTCATAGCGTCTGTATTGTTGCCTGATGTTTAATAGTCTTTTCTTAAATAATCACTTTGTTCTTCTTCTCGTAAGTCATTTGTGTTTTATCTTACACAAACAAGTATACTTGTGTTGTACTTTGTGTTGAATGGCCAATATGTACTGTATAAAGTACGTTCGCAACTATTAGTATATTTTGTATGTATAACTTACGTAGTGCTGTAGCTTAACTCAAGTACCTTTGTAGTATTTTCAATCAAAAAAGAGCTCTTTAGCTTTTGAAGTACATACAGATACAAAACAATCTGCATTTCTATGTACGTACAGATCGAATTAGACTGTATTTCAATAGTTTGGATGTGAACTTGCAATTTACACACAAAAATAGTCTGTCAAACAAGTCATGGATTTTAAGTCTCTTAGTTGTAATTACTTTTACTATGGGAAATGTAACAAAATAAAATATATTTTATACATTGACTATGCGTAAATCTAATGGGAATACTGAAATATAACTTTTAATTGAATGTAACAAAATGTGTAAGTACGATTATATGTATACTGTCTGCCTAATTGTATTTGAGTGTAAAAAGTCTTTCAGGTTCATGGTATGTAAAATGTCAAGTATTAAAATAGAAGTTATTGTTAAATTAATACCTACAATCTGTCTCAATTTTTTTGCCAAGTACAACAAATTCATCAATTTCATACTTAATTTATAAAGTTTAAGTAAATATACCTATTCATGCACCATATACACAAGGAGTTATACACAACTAACCATTGATTCAATTTTCATTAAATCCCACATCTACAAATTAAATGGTTAGAAATGGGCAATATCGGTAAAGTCACATCTTGCGTTTTGTTAGCATTCAGTTATAACTTAGCTAACATTGTCACGAATATTTTATTTTCTGGTGATCTGTATGAACGCATTTTATCATAATAAAACACACATAAATACATATAAAAGGTAGTACCAACTCTGTGTCTGTGGGCAGACGAAATGACTTACATAGTTGACAGGAACAATCTAGTGTGTTTCTGAATCACGAATTCGTGATTTAAGCTTATTACGAATAAATTATTGTAGTCAAAATAATAAACGCAAACTATATTGCATTCAAGATTACCTGTTCCGTGTACCTAGTGTACATAGCACATCCGGAAAACTTAACTGATATCAAATTGTCAGAAGTGAACATTACAATTTAGACTACTCTTCTCGTTGTATTTCGTAATCGGCTTTTCCCAACACATTAGCTGCAAAGGCATATAAAGACACTAGAAATCTGTAAATACTAAGACTGTCACTGTACTGTTGTATTGAAATCTGTTATACTGCCATGTATGTGATCAATGGCACAGATGCTTAATGTTTGATTGATTTAAAATTTTAATACTAAAGACAAAGTTAAAAAAATTGACTACGCTACATAAAAAACTAGATTACGATCCGAAATCGGAAAAGGATTATAGCCTTGTAGGAATTACTATACCTAACTCCATTTACATTTTCAACAAATACAAATAAATCAAACGTATTATATATGTAGGTGTTATTGCATTTTGTGCATTGTAATAATATATCCGTTAGGTTAACTCATTCCTGAATATCTGCTGTTATTAGGAATACTCTTCCTCAGTTTCAAAATATATAAGTTATTCACAATTTCTGTAACCCTTCTCATCTGTCATGTCAAACACGGTTTGCACTCGAAAAAATAGACAGTGGGAAGTGGGAATAAGTATTCAACATTGAAATGAAGAAATGATGCAGGAAGAGAAATGTATGTCTAGTCGGCTCGTTGTCTCTGTAAACGATGGCCGTGCCGTACCTATACTGGTATACTACTATTTCCAAGTCTTCGAAGATATCAGCTGAAGCTGAAATATAAATTAAAATGTATTTTGACAACATTTTCGCTCTACTTATCTTATACTGTCATGTTATGGCTTTCGTTAAATACGTTGATGGGATCTCAAGACGGAGTTTGTCCACATACGATGACAATTAAGATTACATTTACGGAAGTTCCTTTCTTTAACTGTCATGTTCATCTCAGCAATTTACAATTGCATTATCTATTATTCATTATTACTAAAATCTTTCTTTTATATGCTAAGGAGACATTCTTTTTGTTAAAAATGTTTTGCACTGACTGTACTGTTATGTTAACTCCTATTACAAGATGGCTTATACAGCAAATGATGGCACGTATCTTAAATTATTTGCAATTATTATAATGTTCTAAGAAGCAAAGCTAGAATCGTAGTTGTACAGATATAAATATTTTAGGTACTTGGAAAATCTATATAACATGCCTAAGTACAAAATGTAAGAAAAACTATAGGTACCTTTATGGTAATTAAAATAATTTTTATGCCCAACGTTTACGCATCTTGAACGAACCGTTCTTACTAACTTACTATATTATACTCTATAACAATGTCTAAAGTTCTTAATTTGGTCCAATATAGTTTCAAACCACTGGAGTATACCTACTGTTTTTATGCTATGAAGAGTAGCATTAAACAATTTTACTACTCAGATGTCTAATAACTAATACATAGGACACGTCTTATCTCTTGTCCACACAGAATAGACACGCATGTCATGTCCATGTCATCATAAACATTTCGATGATTCATTCCTTTGAAGTAACAGTAAAAGTAGAGTAATATATTCGAGAGTGTCATATCAATAATACTGTGTATTATAAAGTACTAGTATACATACTACTTCGCAAGAGATTGTTTCTGCAGCACATTCTGTGTGTAAAAACAAATATGCAAAGATTCATAGTTAACATTTTAAATAATAAACTGTCGTAGTGTAGTAATTGTAACACTAATGTACCTAAAAAGAATACCTAAAGAGTAAGGGTAAACTAAAGATAAAATTTTATTCATCAAAACTTTCATTTTTGCTTCTATGGGTTAGTAATGTCCGTATTGGTATCAGTACAATGTTATATTAGATAGAGGAGATATTATGGTCAAACCCACCTAGGTATATGCATGCATATAACTACGTGGATTTTTATAAATTACCATTCGCGTAGGCATTATATGAAATGTTCAATTATACTTCTGTTATCGTCTGCGTCTACTTACCTTATCCTATTATTCGATTTCAATTTCATTCATTGTCTGCATAAATATTCTTAAACACTTTTATTGCAACCATTTTACGACTAAGTGTTCACAACATACACAGACACACAAAAAGCTAAGTAAAATAAAGTGACACGTACAAAAGCATAAAAATCTCTACCATAATACGAGTAGATATTTATAAGTGAGTACGCTTTGCTTTACCAACATCACTACTAAAAGTATTTATATTGTAGTAATAGCAAATAAATAACTGTACCTACTTCAATGAAAAATGTATACACTGCACAACCGAAGATTTCCCTTTCATACTCACCGTTACACTGTGCAATGATTTGAGTTTAGATTGACTCAACCTTATCTGTCCTTATTTATATGGGCATAGCCGAATTTGTAAAAACAAAATATGTAGCTTATTGTCAGTAAGTCTGTAGATATACTAGATAAGTATTGAATAATCTGCTTTCTGCTTTGCCTTTCTTGTCAATTTATGTTTTGTCTTGCTGTGAGGTATTAAATGATTGCCAAAACATTTAAGTTTTCATTTGTAACACTTTGTCATAAGAGAAATATTCAAGTGTATTACAGTATACGTCTGGTAAGTACGTAAGCCATACAATTGGCAAATCGTGATAAAAATGAGGCGGTGTTTTTCAGAAAAACTTCAGTTTATGTTTGTGTTTTATCCTACCAACATGCAACAAGTCCTGATGTACCAATTATTACACAGAGTTTGTAATATACTTTACGAATCATTTACTTATGTACTGAGTTTCTTATAGCTAACAATTATGTTGCTAATATTGCTGTGCACAATTATTTAACGTTGCAGTGAAGAGAGAAAAACGATCTTCTGTTTGAATGAAAGTTGAATGGACTAACCTAAAGTACAAATTATTGTAATAATTTTTCAACAGGCAAGACGAGAATTCCCAGGGTGTGTAAAAATTACTCACATTTGCAGTAGAGTGAAGTAAATTAAAATATCAATGCTTGCTATTGCATTGCCGTATTGCCGGTATTCTGCCGACATTTCTATTGTGTTACAAATATTGGGACTTAGGCAAACATACAAAAGATTTCTTTCTTGTCTGCACTTGTTTACATCATATATATATGTACTAGTAGCAAGCTTATCTTTGGTGCTGATTTTAGGCCACGTTTTGCCTTTGCCTAACATTTCATTAGCACCAAACTGTTTTCGTGATTAATATTATTATAATATAAATTGGCACCTATCCTTAATCTCTGAGTTATCGCTCATTACGAAACACCAGTGGAAATGTTTGGCATGTAATACCAACAACTAGCTAAAATACAATACTGGTGATACTTGAAGTGATAATGTAAAGGTTGATGGAAGATTAAAGTACTTGCACTCAACAACTTTAGTCAGATACTTCTACATGAATACAACAATGTCCATTCTCCTAGTGAAAATTGATTTCGAAATATAGTAGACACGATACTTACAGAGCATTTATCATATTAGCGGTTCATTGAATTGGGAATCTTTTAAACTTGTATTCTGTTGGGTGTCACTTAATACGTCTTCAATATAAAGGAATTTGTCTATATCTATACTCTAAAGTAACGGAAAACTCTTTAGGTAAATGCATGAAAAAATCAATGCGAAAAGAAAATTCTTCAGATGCGGATGCGGCCGAGCAAAGCTTGTTTAATACAGATAGCTATTGTTTAAGCCTTTTGGGGAAGATTATAATATTTAAGTACATGCAAAATACAGTGGTGGTACTTATACTTTAAAGGTTGATCCATTTTTGTTTCAAAAAGACTAAATATAGGTACTTACATATAGCACACATTACACAGATTACAGATGGATAAGTTGATGGATAACTCATGACGACATGACTTAACAGAGTACAGGGTACACTAACACAGTTGGAAACATTTCTTTACATTGTTTTCTCCTTTTTAAGTAGTATGTCTCTATTAACACATTTTCTGCTAAGCTACTATAAACGAAATCATACTTAGAATTTCGCCATATCCCTCCAGCAAGTCCCACTTCATCACAATTCAAGCTGTCTTTCTTAGCATGCAGTTCTTTAATACAAACAAAATGAATGTTATCTTAATCATATAACATTGAAGTGAATACTTGCAAATACAACACGTACTAAAGATGCATCTCACTCTCCGCCAGTAGGTATCAGTAATATTAAGGAATTGTGCATAATTGTTCCATATTATGATTATGGTCTGCTCTGCAAAGCAAATCGCGTGTTTAATTTACATTTTAGGCTCAAGGGCTCCATCGCTTTAGGGCTACACAAACTAACTAAAACAAGTTTCATCATCTCTTTGTTCATTGTTCTCATTTCTAGATCGTTAACTAAGAAAAATCAATACGCTCACTAATTGTGAAGTCATTATCAATGTGAAACTCATAACTCATTAGTATTAGCCAAGTCATAAGTATTATGTCCATCATCTAGTTGCTTCTATTATTATGTTTGACCCATATGTATTTTAGTCATTTTATTCGGTCTGGTAAATAAATGTAACGAGTCGGTGCATGTCCTATTTCCACTACTGCTTAAAACCATAATTATTTGTATAATAAGGTAAAATTACATTAGCATAAGCACGCATAAGTCTACCACATTGAACTTTGGCCTGTCTGACTCCACCGCATTGAATAGTCACACTAATACATTGCCCGGTAAGTAACTCTCGAATTCATACCTACTTAATAAGGGAAATCACAAATTATTATTGTGTATAGTTACGTTAAATTTTAGTCTTAGCCATACCACGCTGAAGTTTCATTAACTATACCAGTTTTTTATATTCGAGAAGAAAGATTTCATTTCCTTTTTATTGTACAATGTACAATAAAGGTACCTGCTTTATAAGTCACGAGGAGTATTAAAACGTGGGGATTTCCTTCCACAAAGTCTTAAGAAAGAGAAGCTAAATAAGATTGCAATGAAGTTCCGCTACAAATTAATGTCACATAAGTCACAATGTAGTGCAATGCTAATATTAAACAGGATCAGCTATCCTCTTCTGGGTAAATGCACAACAATGAAAAATGAAGTAGCAGCAAATGTTAATGCGTACACTGGGCAATTGAGCATTCTGTACTGCCAAAACGAAATTGCAAACAGGTGAATTGTAGTAGTAGGCAAAACAGAATGGTTTTCTCAGCTAAAGTACTGATCATCTTGTCATGATATGGCATGCATGATTCACAACTTAAGTTGTGCTCGTGTCTTAAAAATTCCTTCGCAATGAAGTGGCATAAGGACTCTGATATGGGGGAGAGATGAAACAAAATAATGTTTACGACGAACTATTATTTACTGTCATATGTAGCTGATGAGGATAAAGAGTTGTTCAGTAATTTCGTATTGCTGCACTACAAATTCTGCACTGTAATATGAATTGCTCTTCATTCGGAACAAAAACTGTGCTAAGTTAGAAAACGAATTGTATAATGATATAGTATAGCTGTAGAGGTAGTGACAGATATAAGGTAGCAAGAAAGCTTTCTTATGTCACTTCACTTTAATGAAGATGGAAAATGGATGCAATAACGATGAATGAAATGAAGGCATTAATAAAATCTATAAAAACTAAGTGGGTATGGTATAAGGGAAACGAATTAAGATGCATTCAGGCTTAAGTATTCTTTGCTGAGGATTGGTTCGGTATTAAGTTGTTATAATTTGGTAGCTACATTGCTACTTCAGTAGGCAATGTTTACCCCCCGATTTTAATATTTACCTTTACGATGACGTGATGGGCACCCCTTTCCGTCCGTTCATCCTATTTTGCATCTTCTTCTTGCTTCTCTGATGTAGTATTCAGTTTATTTAACAGAACTCACTTATGCTTCACGTAATAAGATGTAAAATGTATTAACATTTAGTAATGTGTTTTGTATATTTAAACTTGCAGTAGCTTGTGAAGGTAACTTTATGTTCTGATTATGAGATTGCTTCTGTCTTGTTGTAATGTTATGATGAGATATTGCTTAATGATGAATTTTCTGGGCAATTTGGCGTCTCCATCGGGTTTATAAGGAGACTCAGATCCCAGACACACATCAGTTTCTCTTCACTTGGCACAGTCAACAGTGTGCAATTCTTTGTGCTTTGCAAATGCACTGAAAATTGGCTGAAACGGGTATTTTAATTGTTGAAAATAAGATTTTATTCCTCTACGAAGTCTGCAGGAAGTTTTACTGCCAAACACTAAACATGAGGAGAATACTGGTAAGAAAATCTTGCCTTTGTTTAGGCACAGCTATTTAAACAGTGAATGATCAGTGAGTTTTGGCGCGAAAATCGAGAAAATTAAAAATATTTCTCCCCTTACTTGGACACAGCGCACAGTTCACACATATAACATCATGCAATTACCATTGGTTCTTTTAAATCTGCACGTCATTCTCAAACGAAGCAATAACGATTCTATTTTATTGTTTGAAGTACTAATCGTTCTCCAGTGTTGTTTAAAATTATCTATTATTGTATACGAGTCGATTATTGTCCGTGAAAGTAGAGAAGGCCTACAGAGATTTGAGTATAAGGAATAAAGAAAACTGCAAATAATCATACATACATGGGTGGACTGAGTGTACAAAAGTACCTTTGTTTAGTGCATATATATTTAATCTTTCTAAATACATTTTCAGATCGTTGCGTCATTTTGGATGCTAGTAGCTGCTGAACCGAGTCCACAACAATATGGACCACCTCAACAAATTTATTCTCAACCTGCTCCACAATACGGAGGGGGAGGAGGTGTACACAAACACGTGTAATGTGTAATATAAAATATGGGGCATGATTATTCAGTTTATGTCCATGTTGAGAGTTAATTGTTTCGATTTTAAATTTTTTGAATTACAGATTTGTGCATGTAGCTCCCGATGAGCTGCCACCTATACGCAAGGCAAAACTATACGTTCCTCAAATTCCAGAAAAGTCAGTAAATAGACATTTTTATATATAACTAGAAACGCA
>JABASH010005234.1:0-12455 GCA_019776445.1 Tomocerus maximus | reverse complement strand
TATGAAGTGTAGGGAGTATAGAAAGTTGGGTCGAGGAGAGTAATACTTACTATAGTAGTATTCGTAGTGCTGGTGAGCCAATAAATCCTGGACTGAATACATACTACATTCACAGAGAGCCCATTTAAAGCACAGAGGAGGATTCGTTGAGGTTAGCAGTTACCATACCATAGCCACGGAACCAACTCCCAAATATGCACTGTACAGGACGGAGAGAGGGAACAAACGGATTTCTTGATGCCGTATGCCGTGCTAGAGCAGAAATAAAATGCTGTGCAATATGTAATAGTGTTCCGGACTAGCGTCATTACATTTCAGTTCGGGCGAAATAGGATTAGGTACACTGTCTCTGTCTCATATGCAATAATCTACGATATTGCTTCACATAAGTATGCATGTGCCTATTCCTTCAGGAAGTTCTGGCTTGGCAGGGCTTCGTTTGCTCAACCAAAGTTCAAACACCAGTCATGTTCTTTGTGACTTTGTTGTACTACTGTCGTGTGGACTGATTCTATTCCTTCAGGAAGTTCTGGCTTGGCAGGGCTTCGTTTGCTCAACCAAAGTTCAAACACCAGTCATGTTCTTTGTGACTTTGTTGTACTACTGTCGTGCGGACTGATTTTACTCCTGATCGGGTAGCGAAAAGAATTTTCTCCATTTCTATACACTACAGCTTAACATTTACTACGTGTAATTGACCTAAACAAACTCTCGTTACATATTACTACTTATTTACAGTACCTACTAATAGTAACATGTAAATACCTCTGCATCTGTACCAGTACAATAAATTCAGAGTTGCTGTGTATGTGCTCAGTAAACTAATTTTCGTGCTTAGGTCCAAATATGATGCTGAACTCTAAAAGTATGTTATTTACCTATGGGTCTCGAGTTTGTTTATGTTTCACGCAACTGATTGTGAGTTGACTTATGTAGCTAACTCCCATTAAACACAAATATGCAGTAAGTAGCTAAATTGCCTAATTGTGAGTGCAAAGCTGAGTGAAACCAACCCGAGTGATCTGGTCTGTATACAGACAATTAGACTCGTCTAATAAAAAACAAGCTAAGCTAATCAATGCGTTAAGAAAGGAAAATGAGCCAGACGAACAAACGAGTATCTCTTAACCTCTAAACTCCAATAATTTCTTTTTATGTATTCCGTATGATTATCATCATCATCATCTGTAAATCATTACTTTATGATTAAAAAAACAGCTTCAGCAATCATTTCAAACTCCGTTGAGTTCAAATTATGAAGCATGTGTGCACGTTTACACATTAGGCTGTTCCTACACTGGTTATTAGGTGTCTATGCCTATGCGGTGTTGTTAAGCTTATGAGTCTCTCCAATACACCCCACCGTATACCTTACCTTGTTTACTTTGTATTTTATTCTACTACGCAGACAGACACACACACCAAATTATCCCACATCAACATCTTTACAAAATGAAATCCCCTCTTCGCTCTTATTTCATGCAAGTTTTGTAAAGATAAATGCCGCTATATGGGCATACTTACACATCTGCAATGTAAGCATCCGTGGCCAACTCCAACTGCCTTGCTTTGGTAACTAATATCCATTAGGGATTTCGGGTATGCTATACAGTCCATGCTAGCCCTAATAAATATCCTCTTTTATTATCCCTGTACTATAGAAAAATATTGTATGTACCTAAATAAGTAGCTGTGTGTGCGTTCAATCTGGATTTATATGACGAGACGCTGTAAACGTGTAGCATTAAGGTAAAAGCACGGCAAGGCAATGAAATGAAATCGGAACGAGCAGTGGAATGGAATAGAAAAGTAAGATAAAATAAAGTGAAACGAAATGAACTGGGAGCGAAAGACTAGTGTCAAAACAAAAGTGGCATCCAATTCCAAAGTGCCAGTCATTCAATTTCAATGAAGAAGGGGAAACAAAGTTAAGTAAGCATACGAAGAGGCAGATATAAACTTGAAAGCAAACTACTATACACATCCGATATCTATTGACTGCCCCACTCACAGTTGATACAATAAACTTGCCTTCGTCTTTCCTCCTTTCAAATGCACTGACTGATCTTAAGCTATAGGAGAACAACAGATAACCTACTCATCTCTCCAGAAAATCCATCCCCTCACTTCTTCTTTTCTGTCTTATTAACTTCATTCCGCTGGTTTCCCTCCAGGAAAACTACCTACGAACATTATCTTTATTCCCCATCTTTACAACTAAAAAATACATCAAATAAATACACAGCGATCAACGCAATATCCCTCTCTTTCCCTAAAATAATAAGGTGTCAATTTTATATCACACAAAGTAATGCCTTATGAACCGATCGAGAATAGTGCAGGGAGATCAACTAGGAGCTATACAATCCCTATTCCCAAAGACTTTTATTTAATAGTAAGTGAAACCCAAAGATTTAGCTATTACCCTACATAAACTAAATTATTTGTAAAAGTTTTGTGTTACAGTATTCCTTCAAAACAAGGTTGTATTTCTGTGTGCAAGGATGAGTCAAAGCAAGCAAAGAAGGGCTGGGTTGAGCTGTGAGTAGCAGTTCATCTCATCAAGTCAACCAAAGCACTCTCCGACCCTATGTACTCATCTGACTTTACAAAGTGACAGCCTCAGGCATCACATAAATGGCAATAGCAAGTAATAATAATCCAAAGTGGGCACCACTCTTCTCTACACAATACATTCTAACAAAATCCTTATTAGTAAAATACTGAATTGCTGACTTAACTTACCCTTAATTTAACAAACTCACCTTTTTAATGCTTTCAATGTTAGGCACATACTTTTTATGAAGCATGTAAGTATGCCGCTACAATTAGCGTAACAGCAGCGAAATAAATTTTTATATTGTAAAATGTATGTAGATTACATGGTAGAGCATTAAGGTCCTGCTGCAGTATAGTTGCATTTCCATGTGTTTTCATACACCATCTCGGCACAAATAATCGCTCGCTTAATTGTCCATCAACCTGGACGTAATTAGTCTCAAAATTTAGATTAACTATTCCTGGAGGGTCACAGAGCTCAGACTTATTACAATTTTGACCCGTAAAGGTCACAGTGGACAGATTTCAAAATAATATTTTTTTGGCAGGATTCATTTCGGATTTATTTTAAAAATGATTAAAAAAGTCTTTTCAGACAAAAGCTTTGTGACTCTCCAGGACTGTGACAGAATGTCTGATAAAAAAGTTAATTTTCCAAATTGAGTTCTTGAGATATCTTCGCTTTCCTAAAAAAATAAAATTTGATATTTTTGTACTCAAATCAATGTAAATTGATAAGTTAATACCAAGTTCCGCTAGATGCTTGTGTGTACTGCAGGCTAACCTTAAATCTATTTGGTATCCGATACTAATGCTGGTAAGGAAAATGATAAATATTATATGTGGGCAAGATACAGACTAGCCTGTAGGAATAAGCTACTTGTGTAAAGTACAAGGTAGGCATGAATTGAACGAAAACAACCCACCTTACCCACCTTAACTAACAATAAGCATTGTATTCTGGTAATTACAATACAAATAAGCGATAAACTATAAAACAAAAAATGCTTAGCGTACGTGTCAACATTACACTATGCCTAAATGATAATGTGTTTCTATGTAAGAGCTAAAGATGAGCTGATGTCTATAAAAGAGTAGTACTTAAATGAGTGTAATATACAGGCACAGTAGTTGCTTCGCATTAGATATATTATTTAGATGTATGTGCATTTACATTACTAATGAATCTGAAAGAGTTGCAATGGCACTCTTGCTACTTACTATATGAATAAATGAGAGTGTAGACTAGAAATGCATAGTGCTAAATACAATGGAGTAGAATTATGAATAGCTAAAGTGCAAACAATATGGTTACATTGTATTGTAATGTGTTATCTGGATTCTAACGAACAATAAGTAAGTCTGAAGAGTGTTCACATGAAATAAAAGTACCACATTATTAGATACAAACAGAAGAGAATGAAGTTGGTAAAATATGTCTGTAAAAACAGAAGAAAAGGCAGGGAGCGTGGACTGCAAGTGCAGCAGAGGCTAAGGAAAATGTGAACATGGCATAATATCTTAAGCATGTCTAAGTTGAACTGATTGTGAGAATAGAAGTGACTGGAGATGGCTGAATTACATGAAAGCCATAAAGGAAGGCAAAAGGAATGGTTTAGTTTCGGTAGTTCTCCCTTTTCTTCTTATTGGCAATAATAATGGTTGGCAAAGGGAGCCATATCATAATAATAGGCAAGGAAGGGAAAACCAAAGCAAAGGGAAACCAAAGTATAGTTATCTAATGGAATATGCAGGGAGAGACTAGTTTTCCAGGCAGCCGAGTACAGACTGGCAGAGAGCACGAAGAATGAACAGAAAACAGTAAGTGAAGCAGTCTGCCGAATAAACTTAAGTTTACCATTCCTCTCAGTAGTGAACATCCAGTTAGTTATCTCTCCTGACTTGTTTGGTAGCTGGGCGCTGTATTTCTAAGTGTGTAGTGGAGAATACACAGCGGTAGAGCATTCTCCAGACTTAACACTAACTCGACGGCTCTGTCTCGACAATTCAGGCAGCCCTTGCGTGGAAAATGGTGGTAGATGGATGAGGATGGAATAAAATGGAAGTCCCAACAAACCAAAAAGGCAAGGCAAAGACTGCACAATCGAGGAATACTCATATACTACTCCGAATAGTGCAACATAAATGTAGCTAACCAAAGAACCAGGCATTTGTACGTACAGAACGACGGGTTAGTTGACTACGTGGAAAATATGCCTTTTATACTCTTGCACATAACAACCGCTTTGACAAACATCTTCTGCCGAGTCAAAATCTTCCGAGAACAATTCATAAAGTAGCAAACTGTCTATTAAATAATCCGTTTGATATAAACATTCTAAAGGTCTATTCCCCGCTTTACGAGAGTAATAATACTATGGCTCGGATAAAAAGACATGCTTTTTCTTTCAAGAACTCTATATAGATACATAATCTAATAGGATTCTGGGAATGCAGTGCATGTATGTTCACTTACATACCTACTTACACTCGTGTGGATATTATACGTGCACTAGTAGACTACTAGGGTAGTACAGTGTGCACAGCAGAAGCTAACAAAACCAACTAGGTAAATCAATTCCTCTCTAGGCAATGTATAAACCTATACACATGCACACACAAATATAATACTCTGCTACACACTCTAGTACACAAGGAGATAGAGCTGTCTTTTTACACGAGTATGCATATTCTGCTTACACAGCTATATAAATGCATAGTGTGTGCTGGAGCAACTGGAACTTGCACACAGATGTATGCTCAAAACCATATAATATGTACTCTTCCAAATCCTCCTATTTGACACTTGCAACACAAGGAGCTTCGTTCATTTCATCATCTACGTTTACAGCAGATACCATATAAAAGCGTATAGCAAGAGCAGCAAAATTACATTACATAGTGCAGGCAGCCTTAACCCTAGCAAGTTCTGTGGAGCTCTAGGTGGTAGGCTCTCGTTTTATTTCAGCATGTGTGAGTAAAGGGGGAATTCAGTCATTCTACCTGTGCATTATTTTATACTAAGACCCCATCGCTGCAGAATGTGGTTTGTGCACAACACTTTAAATGGCATGGGAGATTGCTTGCTCCGTGGCAGTGCAGGAGATTGCTTGCATCAGCCTGCTTGGAAGACTCAGAAGCAGAGTCGGAATGGGAATGGCCTACGACAGAGAACTAACCATCAGAAAATTCTCGTTTGATTTCTCGAAGCCTACCCCATAGAAAACAAACTGCCTACACTCTGCCTTTACTTTAGTTGGAGAACATCAACTAAACTGAAACTGAACTCGACTCAACTAGACTCTACTCAACTTCAACGTTTTGCTTTATACGCTACACTCTACTACAAGATATACAAGTAGTAGGTAGTCGTGGTTAGCTCGTTCTATTATTCCTTCTCTACTTTGACTCAGTTAGACTATCCCTCTACCCACTCACTATAACAGCTATCCTACCTACATGCTCTGCTTTGCTGGAGAATTCAGTTCAATTCAACACAGAAAGAACTGCCAGAAATGCAATGTGCTCTCATACCGTGTCGTCTCTTATGCTACCTAACAGAGGTCAAACCCAGTCGGTTCTTAAATCTCAATTTTTTGACTTTTCACCTAAGAAAGATATCGTCCAATTTTGTGTGTAGAATTATTAATTTTATGAATCTACATCCAATACAGATGCAAATTAGGAAGTGGTTCCAGTGTTCCAGTTCACATACAATAAAAATGATTTCTAAAATTGGCTTCGGGTGCTACTTTCGCACAGAAGAGGGTGATGTAGAAAAATAGACAAATGGATTTGAAGGAATCAAAATTTTAACAGCTCTTACAAAAATTCTCGAGCTAGTCGAGACTCATTTTTCAATGTAGTAAAATGTTATTGATGCTTCGAAATGAAATAAATCTTTACTGGATTTTTCGATCCCATCTCTAAGGTTGAAAGTATAGATTGTGAGTTATACATAGTAAGAGATGCCGCGTAGAGCACATACACACTGGAATGAAGCTTGCTAACCCATGATTACTATATTAGAGAGGACACTAGTATAAAGTGTAATATAGTGATATAATATGCACTGGAGCTCGTTTTCTTTGCTTTACACAGAGCTGCAGTCGTGTATGTACTTAGTTACAAGTTAGAAGAGAGGATTTCTTATTGTGGATGCATAGCGTGGCAAAAGCAATACTAAATTCTCACTGCTTATGCCAGTGGAGACTGTCTACTCATCCAATACCATAAGCTTCACTGCTTTAAACACTGTTGTGTGATACATATGTGTAGCATTCTGAATTCTATCTCCGGTTATTTTAGCTACATTAGATCCACGCTGAAGCACACAGCTTAAACAAAACTACACACAAGCACAAGTCTTTAGTAAAGGTCGTTTGTCTAATGTCTGTGCAGAGCTAATGCATAAGTAAGCTTTGCTGCACTACCACCTATGCTAAGTATATTTATTGCTGCACTTTCAGCAAAACTAATACCAACTAATAACATGCCTTAAATAGGTAATACTATAATAATGTCTATACTTTCAGAATCCAAACATCTTTTTTGCAATTTACATTTAATCCTCGTCGATAAACCACACACGGACGCAGTAAAATATTCATTTACACTCAACCATTTAGTTTAAATGTACCACACTGGGTTAGTTGTGGAACTTTTCTGTTAAAGTTGCATTTTAGTGTGCAAATGAAGGCGAAAATAAAATATAGTGGTTACTCTTTTGAGCGATTAGCAAGAATTGCCAACAATTTATTCACTTCAATTTATTTTAGTTTAGGTTTGTCAGCGAGTGAGCATGTGACAATGATATATGTGTACAAAGCAATAATATGTGTTTTTGGTGACTTTATTTGGTTATGTTTCTATACATTATGTAGATAGTCTCCATTTTATCATCTGAACGAAATCCAACTCGACTTTTCCGTCATGATAACAAATAAGTCACGCGGGCAGAACGAGCCCTTATGTAATTTACGTGCCTTAGCTTAGCCGTATCATGACCGGACACATATTTTATATTTATCTGGGTATAAATACAACAAAGGAGCAGATATATATTTGTTCAGTAATTCAGTGGTGTGGACGAGTAGGGGCATTTCTTTTCAATTCCTATAAGTGTAAGGTGTAGTTCTATATTATTATAGATAGGATATCGTTAAGTAAAGAAGGAATGGCATATAAGGGAATAAAATCCAAAGTTGCTGCTGAAAGAGAAAAGAGAAAGAAAGAGTCGAATTCGAGTGCTATAAAGTGAAGTAATGTAAACGTAAAAATGTCTGTATAGAAAGAGTGAGGGAGATGAGATGGCTATATGAGTATGGGAGTTGTGAAAAGCAAAGCATGTCGAGAAGCCATAGTGGAGCATAAGTCAGAAATGGTAAAAGTAAAAAAGCATTACTCAATGCGTATCGTCGTCTCGTTCCGCATATCGGGAAAAGGCTTCCTTGCTTTAGAATCCCTACTTCCTTGGCTTTTGCCTTGTTAAGCTCGAAGCTAAAGGGAAGTCAAACTAAAGTAAAGGCTGGAGTGAACTGAAGTCTGGAAAATGTGTAAAAAGAAGGAATCAAACACATGTTGGTGATACATCTATAGTTTGAGCAGTAGATTTGTGCTAGAGACATACATAGATAGATACTAGAATGCATGGGAATTGTGTGCGTGCAGATTCATCCTGTATGTACTGCTAAAACAGTCGTGGGTTACATAAGTATAATATATCTGTAGACGATAAAATTACACGGGGCAAATGATTCTTTCTATCATTCCTATCTCTTTTCTCTCTGGTTTGTTTTATCCTGAAGACGGGGGAAATGGAATCGTCAGGCAATGCAATCCAATAGTGGAGTAAAAGAACGTCTTTTCACAATCTTGTACGTTTCTATACTTAGGAGAGAAATGGTTGGAAGCGGCGGATGAGATCTAATATAATGCAAAGAACAGAGCAAAATACAGATCTAGATGGCTAGTGTATCTATTATGTACTGTGTACACAGCTCTCCTGTTTAACTTCTATATAAAATATCCTACAGAGCATAGTCTATAACAAAACCGAAGGAAACCAGACCAGACTAGGATTTTCTTTGTAGGTTATGTAGTTATGAGCCTTGAACAATTCTCTTTTCTATAAACCTACCTACCTATTCAATTCTTCTCTGACCAAATACGAAAGGCAATATGTATTTCTTCCCTGCAACACAAAACACAACTACATAACATGACATTCTATAAGCATGCTAAAGAATACTAAGTTTTGTGCATATATCTTTCTACCAAAAGCTGATACTGCTCATATAAGTTATATGCACACATAAGAGATCTCCACAAAATACTTTCCGTCTTCCCTACTTTTTTGGTTCTGCGTTTAGTTTACTTGTCCTAGTAGTTGGCTTTTCTGTATTAAACTCTATATAAAATAAGTAAAAGGAGGTAGCAGTAACTATGTACATAATTTGCTAGAGAAAATAGGTCTACGCTCACATAAGGCACTCTTGATTTGATTTGATACGTTTTGCTATATCTTGACTCTTGTTTCTACGAGACATAATATATAACAGGATAGGACAGTAATGGTGAGTTATATTTATATTATATTTTACAACCTGGGGAGCACTCTGTACAAAGTGCACTACTAGAATTCATGACATAACATTTCATATCACACTCAACATTAAGGATGGGATTGGACAGCAAAGTACCTTTTGTAAATAATAATAATAATGCTGATGTGATGTGAAGTGAACCACATCACATCATGTCTTTTTCTTTTGCCCTAGTCCTTCTAATAAATATCTGAATTGTACCGTAGCACCAGCGTCGTCTTTATACTCTAACTGCATGGAATGGAAAGCAAAGCAAGCCAAAAGCTTCGTAAAGCTTACTCCGTCTGTCTTCTACTGTGTCTCCCCAACAAAAGAAAAGAACACAATACTGTTCTGCAAAGAACAAGACAAGTGTTGACTTGACTTGAGCTCTTTTATCATTGTCTTTCATACTCTGTTCTTTGCCAGTACACACTTACTCAATAATATCTCTTATATACTCCTATACACATCTCAACTACTTATGCCAACTGTTTTTGCATCTAAAGCACTAGCAATTTCCATACAGATACTCGATCTGTGATATAGTCTGTTTCTTCTGTCTTCTACTAGTAGTGGATGTAATGTGACTTCTTTATTCTCCAACGCAAATTTTAACAAGTTACTTTTTGATATGTAACTTAAACTTGACTTCAAACACACATTTGCATTATGATGCTATCTTGTCAAATATTCTTGTTCTCTCCTTTATATCTTCATTCACTCTACACGTTAAGCATTAGTAAATATATCTCTCGCTCAAGCTACCTCCTTTTGTGTACCATTTCTATAAGGCTGTGTACATACATGCATAATAAAGCATGAAGATTACTTGCAAACATGCATCTAAGTACAAAAACGACACGACGACAGACAAGACAAGAAGACAACCTTTGCGCCTAGCGTGCAGCCAACTCCACTTTGGCTTCGCTTCACTTACGCATGCATACTCTTATTTTAGCTTTACATGCACATTAGATATCTATCCATCACTCACTTATGAGTAAGTACACCCAGGGATACCCATCCCATGCTACCACCATTTACATTCATATAATCATTTACAACAATCCAAATGAAACAGCCAAATACTTTTATATTCTGTGTCCCATTATGTTTTGGCACATGGCTTAATATTTCAACTTCTTAAATCGTTTGAGCAGTAAACGTTTCAATAAAATCCACACGATTTCATCGAGAATGATAATTAATACTAAGTGCACTGTTTATATACACATTGCAACTCAAGATTTTTAATTAGCATAATATCTGAGCTACTAAATATGTAATTTGTACTTTAGATTACAATGAGTTAGGTATTCTTCTAGTGGCTATTGTAGTTTTTGGAGTATACCTATTTAAGGGGTACATTACATTGTTTCTAAAACATTTGTTTGAATTATTGTATAGGATCCATTAGGTAAAAAATCTACAAAGTGTAGACAATTATAAAGGTACAACAATCAAAACTGAAACATTGAGTCGCAAAACATTTGTTGAAACGAATGAGAAGCGTAGCTACATAAATGAAAGAGAAGTGAATTGAGTGAGTGTCGGACAGACGGCTACGAATGAATCTAGCAACTTATTATGTACTCATTATAAACGGCTAGCTATGCCTTCCATTAACTATAGTTTACGTAGTAATAATCAAGTCAAGTCAAGTGAGTCGAGCCGAGAGCCAGGCCATAACAAAACTGAAAAGAACTGAGCTTATCTCTTATATTGAATACTGTAGCAGCTTTATGATTAAGCATAGACATGTATAGAGAGACTGAAATACAAAGCAAAGGCTAGTGGCATGGCATGGTGCTTATGTAGGTACATAAGTATAGAACAAAGCAAAAAGGTAGATCTACGATGCCATGCCATGTCTTTCTGTACTACACACAACACAATGGTGTGGGAAAGAGAATAAACGATACACGCTGCTGGAAAGAGCGGAGCCAAGCATAGGCAAGTGAGTGAGTGCATATTCTCTGCATGTGTCTCTCTATATACAATATATGTATATACATAAAAGTGTAAGTGTGTAGTTGATAGGAAAGCTTAGCAATACATACATATTGAGCATACAATACAATATGCACTGAAATGGCTATGTTTCTGTTCATATGTAAGTCAAGTCTAGTTATTCCCTAGCACTTACATACATACTAAGTACATACATATTATAGCAGCTACTCTTTTATAGATATAAGAGGATGACGGTGGAGTACATGGCACTATAGGGAGTTATAGGTACAGATAACGAGCATAGTAGGTAGGTACGTACGTACATACGTAGGTAGGTACATGGGGAATGCATTTTAGCTGGCTTTGCTTAGGATTGCCTTTACTGTGCTCTGCCTTTGGTTTGGCTGGCATCGCATCGCTAGCTTTTCCTTCTCTCACAGTCGCAGTCACTCAGTTCAGTTCAGTTTAGTGTTGAGCTTGAGCTCGTTGACTGGTTAGTTGTGTTGTGTCTAGTGTCTGTGTGCCGTGCAGTGCAGCTCCTGGACGTACTTTCCTCTTCTGTTCTTATTAGTGCACTGCATATCCTCTCTAGTGTACCTACATACACCCATAGCACACCAAATAGTATACTGAGTATAGTGCTCTATGTGTCTATGCAATATTTTGTTGCATTCTACATACACACACAAGTGAAGTGAATTCAATTGAATCCAATACATATGCTATCACATTATTTCACTGCATACAGATAATATCCTGTGTCCTGTCTCCTGTGAAATATTCGACAGAGTTTTCGCACTGTCTTACTCTTTTTGTGATAGTGATGTGATGTGATTTTGGAGGGCATATAAATACATGCGCCAGGATAAATTGTACTTCGAGTACTATCCAGTTAAAATTCACTTAAACTCAGTACACACTATTAAAGATACAAGTCTAAGGGAGCATTCCATTTCACACATACACAAGCAGACAACAAATCCAAATGATTTATACCTACGGATAGAGATAATCAGATAAATTCTAACACAATACACAAAGCAGTGAGTGTTTGTTTGTGTTGACTACTAAGTTCTGTAGTCTGTGAGCCAATTATTTACAAAATATTTGTGTAGTAATTTGGATGTTTTAAGGAAGCTTTTTATATTGGATTGGATATTCCTATTGGATTATTACATTGAATTAAAGGTACGTTTTGGCTCATTGACTCTTACTAGTTAGTATTGCATGCTGACCTTAGCTTTTCATGTATACATAAAATAATGTGTGTAGACGTAAAGGAAGTTAGTGAATGAAAGGATCAAATGATTTCAAATCCTTTAAGATTCTTTTACACAGAAATATTGAAAGCGTCTG
>JABASH010005233.1:0-12456 GCA_019776445.1 Tomocerus maximus | reverse complement strand
GTATGCATTTGAAAATCAAGAGTTTTAATACACAACGAGTTTCAACATGTTATAAGGTAAGTTAATATGTACAATCAGCCTGACACCTTTCATTCATCATTTTGCCAAATTATATCTTTATTTCAATACTTGAGTCTGAAAAGACGACTCAATTTGGCTTTCAATCTCGATCCGTATTGCCTTTTAAGTCTAGCATCTTATAACCATTAACTGTGTGTAATATATTTAATTTATCTTTCAAAATTTAACTGAATTAATAATTTTAGCAAAACAAATAACTGTTAGGCCACTGGAATATTGAACTTGAAACCAATTTATAAAAATCGTAGTTCCAATTTGGAGACTTGCAATAATTTCAGGTGCCTTGCTTCCATTGAATAATCAAGCACAGGAAATGATAGAAAACAAGATTTTCTATTGGTTTGGATTTTATGTCAACATTGGTTCTCTTAGTGGCTGTCTACCTTTCTTCTGGGATCATGAGAAGGAAAAATTTGTGATGTCAAATTCACAACGACGTTTAAAATTTTTAATAATTTTGAACACATTATTTGCGTGTCTTACAGTTTTACAAATTATACAATCTTTTCAGCAAATTGATCAAAAAACAACCGATATAGCTTCATTGACGCAGGACCTTTTTATTGCGATTCTTCACACAGCCTTCGAAGCGTACATGTTTACGGTTTCAATTAGAGGAAGAGTCATTCAAGCTGTTTTGGATTGCTTGAATCTGGAAAATACATCCTACCCGAAAGGCAAGTCGCAATTATTATTTTTTTTTGAAAATTAATCGTGCCAATTTTGCCTAACTTTATGCAGATTTTTAAGGTATGTTTTATTTCAATTGTTTAGAATTTTGTGTGCTAATATAGCTAATATTCGGACTAGGGAGATCATTATTTCTGTTGTTATTTGTAGACATCTAGTATATTATGATAGTATACATCTTTGACAATTTCTAAAAAGATCTACCGAAGCAACAAAACTAACGTTAATACAAATAAATCCTAAATCTCTCTACCTATTCATTGCGAATTTCACTTAATATGTTTCTAAATCATTACATTCACTTATTTTTCTTCAAAGATGGTCGTGACAGATTCAGTACCAAAAAGTGCACCCACATAAAATTAGAAGATTGGTTGGCCAAGTATTTTGTCCCAATATTTGCTCTCTCAGTTCCACCAGGAGCCACATACATGACAATTGGTCTGCAGACAAATAGTTACTTGCTAGAGAGCTTATCTGTACACTGGTCTTTACGTTATGGAATAGGAATAATTCAAGCCATCGTATTATGTGACGCTATGTATTGTGGAGGTGTCATATACCTTTACATCTTGATCGTGGTGATTCGTATATCATATTGGATGCAGCAAATAAGGTCATCAATCTTAAATAATTTTGACTGACTAATTGAATTTCTGTAGATTAATATCGGTAATATTTTGCAGATGCAGCGAATCCAGTTTTGGAAAGCAAATTATTTTGTTCAACAGAATGCGGATACTCAACATCTTGTTCCATGAAAGCTTGCTACCCATAATGTTACCTATTTTCCTCACTACTGTGTCATTTCATTTCATATTTTCAACCTTCGCGTCAATCCGTTTCTACGACGATCTTGATATTGCTACAATTTCATTTCTCCTAAGTTTTTGTTTGGCAACCTTGGGAATTATGTCCCTATTTTTGCTCGGCTGTGCAACAATGTGGAAAGGCTCTACCAATGCCTTGATGGCAATTTTTAAGTCGATTGACCGAAGAAATGGAGTGACCTCCTTGTTACATCAAAAAGAGTACAGATCAATCAGGGCGTTTGGTATAAAAGTAGGTCCAGTTAGGAATATTAAGCATGATAGAATATTTGAATTCTATGGAAATCTCCTTTCTTACATCCAGACACTTCTCTTCATTTAACTCACTGCAAAATGAATGCGATCTACAGTCTAAATATTTTTGGTTTAATTTCGTTTAGGCTCCTTTCGAGGTACCCACCTAACAATATCAACTTTAAGGCACAAAGCAAATTAGTAAAGTAAATTACAGCTTTATAGTCAACTCGGGCACATCAGACACCACGGTACTGAATCAGTGCGTTCTCGTAAGATTGCATACCGCTCTTCCTCCCATGACTCGTCTCCTTCTGCCATAGGCAGATAAAGGAAAGGTGAATTTCAAATCCAGTTTTAACAGATTTATAGTGGGATAGTAGTGAATTAACACCCATGCCTGACCAATCTGACTTTCCATGGAAGTCCATACACTCGTGCCAGTAGAGTGTTGCGTGTTAGAGATGAGGCAGCTTTTTACGGCATTTATGTAAATTAATTCACCCCTCCGACATCCCCGTACTTTCACCGAGCCGAAATGTCACCCAGCAAGCAATCCCTAAAACCTGCCCTGAATATGGCAGGGATCGAACCCGAGAGGCCGACAGAAGTGGTCTAGCACACCGAACGCGCTACTAACCAAGCTACTGCTGCTTGCTTTACTGACCTGAGATAGGTAAATGGGCAAGGCTAAGCACAATAAATAACGAATATACATTCCGATAATCACGGAGAGACACCACAGACCATACTCAATTTTCTACACTATTCACAACATTCGTACCCCAAGTCACTTCGGTGTTATTGAAGCATTGTTTGGTAAGGAGCATTTTTTGCAGGGTACGCAGCAGTGATAAAACTCGAACTCATAATGGCCTGTGCTCTTTCTACAAAGCAGCGAACGCTATCATATTTATATATAGGTAGACCCAAAAAGCGAACAGCAAGCTCGCCCGAGTAATGGGGCAGTTTGTGCACACAATTTAAGATTAGTGGTCAAAGTCATTAAAAATATAGATGTTAAGTATTTATATTATTAATCAATTTAGTGTTTCTTGTCACAAAAAACTTATTGATTTAGCTCATGAACTTTAGTGTTGTCAATCACCAGCTAGGTTAGGAAAATTGACTTACCTAAATATGGTATATGGCACTAAGCACTGCAATTAGTACTTATAGGTACTTGTGGGGTAATTAAACCAGAGTATCGAGTGTGCCGGAAATGCCGCATGCCGTAAATTGCCGTAAATGCGGCACAAAAATAGTTTACGGCATGCCGTAAATGCCGTAAACGCCGTAAACTACTGCCATTCCTTACCTGCTAAAAACGGTGTATTTGGTTACATTTGCGACATTTACGGCATGCGGCGTCGAAAAATAATTTACGGCATGCCGACTTTATACTCTGAATTAAACAATAAAACCTTTTTTAGCCATTCACTTGTCATTTATTCATTCTAAACATTATTTAAAAAACCTAGGTAAATAATTTAATACTAATGTGCTAAGAAAATAATAAACGTTGTAGTTCTAATTCCTACATCATAAAATGTCTTTGTGATAACTGCCTGCGTGCCTGGGTCGTTATCGATATTGATTGTGGATTATCGGGCATATAATCATTGAACCTCATTGCAGAAGAATTGTAAATGGTTTATATTGGCAATCATTCTCCAGAGGGGAATTAGAGATTTATCCAGACCTAAATGAGTAGTATGTATCACAAAAGACCAGGAGAAAAATGACAGGATTCCTCAGGCGAACATATATAGAGAATTAAACTTATAGTTGATTCCAGATTTCAGCTTCTTATGTGTGTTGACAATGTTGCCAGGTTTAGTCCTCCTTTCTGCCTTAAGTAAAGCTGAAATAAGAAGACTACAAAATGTAAAATGGCATATTTAATGGCACATTTTTATAAAAAAAGCAAAAAAATGCTTTATTGTTCCTTGAACTTGTCGCATAAGGCTTAAGTTTTAATTTTTGGTTGAGCAAGCCGGCACCGCATAATAAACGCGCAGTACCGCCAGCGCTTGCTCCCATCTCCTGGGATCTCTCAAATTTTATTTCTAAATACAGAATACAAGTGCGATAACCATTCTTCGAATAACCATGATAATACGCTGCATGCAGTATTTGCGCGTACTAGGCTTAGTGATTGTATGTAGGGGAGAGTGCTGTAAGTTAAACAGAATATAATTATAAACATCCATCACATTTGTATCTAAGAATCTTGTGAATAGAATGCGCATAATAAAATGACTTTTTGGTTAATTATGAAAATTGTTAAACTTGTTAAAAAGTGTCCCAACTCCCAACTTACAGCACTCTTCTCTACTTATAATAATACTATTTCTTAACGTACCGCAGTATATACTATTGAGAGACATTAAGAAATATACCAACACACTCTTTGCTGTCGAACTGTCTGGCCCCAACCTCTATTTTTACTTTTCTTGGAGGTCAAAGCCAAAGGTTGCGCCCGGCTTCTGGAGAATGCTTGTCAATATAAGCTATTTGTCATTCTTCTACGATACCTCAGATAATCTACAATGGACACAGACACACAGTCGTCACAAAGACATTTTAGAAAATATAGGAATGCAAGTTTTCAACCAAAACTCAATCAGTACTGGCATCTTAATAACCCAATGGTTTAAAATTGTTGTTTATGCATACAAGCATCAATGTATGGGAGCAATTCATGAAAATTAATGTTATGCAAAACATGTGACAGTTTAAGTTGCGTAATACGTGATTTTTTTTACTGTGAATGATAACGATCTGAATTCCCAGTTAACAGTTATACATTGCAATACAACAGCAACAGCATTTATGCAACTTGTTTGCTAACTTGTATCTAAATTGTTGTCTTTCTATGTAAACTGATATACAACGTTAACAAAGTTTCTTGTATTGTATGTATCGACCCGGCATTGTATTCGAGTGTTTAAAGTGTCTACAGTCTATGTGCGACATAATTAAATCTTCAACAAACAAAAGTTATCGATCGAGATTATTGGTAGTACCTATGCAATAATATTGCAACTAAAAGCAATAGATACAAGTGATACAACGCAGGAGACATACAGTGTAGCCGTGTAGCTAGATAATTTTACATAATAAATTGAGATGTCAACCTAACGAGGTAGGTACTTAGTACATAACTTGCTGAAATCATGGCTTATCTACTACATATAACTTCTAAGCAGAATTGTGTTATTAAAAATGTGTACACTCTGTCTGTGTACTTAAGTTGCATTTGTTATTATTATTATTACCTAATACCTAGTTGATTTTGCAAACATCGGTAGGTACAGGTACCTAGCCTGTTTTCACAATAGTTGATACTTATCAATGTCAATTGGATTATTTAATAAGTTAGTTGACAGGAGAAAAAGAAACAGAATGGATTAATATATCCAATAGAAAATAATTACCATCGATTTTAAACGCTGAAAAAATCACAAAAGTGGAAAATNGGAGAATCAAGGAACATACGAATTTTTTTATTATTTTTTCAGCTTTACTTGCAATTTTTGAAGTTAGAAATTAGTACTTAGGTTTTTCATATCTTAAAAAAAATAAGTTGGGGCTCAATGGGTTAATACATAAGTCGAAACATAATAAGAAGTATATCATCCATGGGTTCTAGGCTAATTCGTCAATAAAATGTCGACAATTGTAGAAGGTAATTCCGATAATTACAATGGAGATTTAAACAGAAATAAGTGAAATATCGACAATGGTAAAGGATGATTTGACAATTACATAGGAGTTTTCGACAAATCAAAAAGTTTCTTTTATTGACATCAGTAAATCAGTTCACATATTGAAGTATTGAATATTATTACTTAAATTATTCTTATTCTTAAATTATTGACGGCCTTCCCAACTCAACTCACTTTTTAGCTTGAGTCAGTCAGCCGACTCAACTCACCTCACTTTTCCGTTTATGTCGGTTGCCGACTCAACTCAACTCAAACATTAGTGCTAAAAAAGTGAATACTCTTTTGACTAGTATTGTTCAATTCATCGTAATTATCGAAATCACCTTCTACAATTGCCGAAATTTTATTGTCAAATTAACCGGATACCCATCCATGATTATGTATGTTGCTAAAGAAAAGTTGCTGGCTTTTATGCTACTGGACAATAAAGCTATTATGTTTGATAAAATCAAAAATTCTGGGTGGAAATAATAAATCTATTTTTTTAAAAATATTTTTAGTGTCTAGGCCACCGAATTTTTCCGAGGATGATTCAGAAGAAGAAGCTGAAGACTTTCCAAACCTTGATATTAATTTCAATCCTGCGGATATTATTAGTCAAATTATAACATTGGCCGAGGAAAGAAATATTAACATTTCTGAGATATTCGGCTCTCGACTTTTTGACTCTGGCCTTTTTAATCAAGACTTTTTCAAAGTGGATTTCTTCTTTTCTGAATTATTGAACTCGGAGATTTTCAATTGTCAGAATCTTCAAAAATTACGCACAGCTCTCTTTGGACAAGGCGACTCCAGCAAAGGAAGTTTCCAGCCCCGGGTGGTGGAGATCCTTCAAGAATTTTTTGAGAAAAATGACAAGGAGGGCCTGAAAAATTATTTGAACTCTTTACCGGATCGAAAGTAAAAAGCCCGAAGTCCTGACTCGGGAAATATCTCCATAATAAGCGACTTAAAAATGAAGAAATAGTGTAAATATAATATGTAGAAAGGCCGCTCTTAAGCATTAAGTACCCCTGAACGGGTAGTAAATTAACTATGTTTTTTGTTAATTGTTAATCTTTAAATTTAAATTCGTTTATGGTCGTTCTGAGCTTTTTCTTGATGGACAAGTATAGTATTTAGATTTTAGACAATTTACATTTTGCATTTCTCCTTTCTACACGTAGAGCTTGATAGTTTATTTTTTAAAATTGTTTACCTATAGATACAAGTGTCCTTTGTAGCTGACTTTTTACGCCTTTTACTTGGCTCCGTACAAATTCATAATAAAATCAGTCTAAGTAAACAAACGATTACTTAGACATGTTTACTGTATATATTATTTTGTAAAAAGTTAAATATTAATACATCAGTATCCCTTTCCTTGTAAAGTTAAAAATAATGTTTGATTTACCATTCATGCAAATATGTAAATATAGTTTAAACATACATATAAATAAATGCAAAAGTTGTGTTCGGCACTTATTGTGTCTTTATGTAAAGATACTTTACCTTTATAGTAACTTTCGTTAACCATAGATATTATTTCTATAATTCAGAGCGGTAAGAGGGCATATGATGAAAACCAAAATATACCTCACCTGATTTGCTGACCGGTCACAATGTACACAAAGAGCTGACCGAAATGCGCATGTAAGCTCCAGTACTTTTCCACTCCTTAACATAGGAAAGTACTACTTAAATCTTCCCAATGGCTTTTTGATGCAGTTAAAACCGTTTAAGAGTTTTCATATATATCTCATTAGAATCGTCGTGTTCAAATTGATTGTAATTGTAATTTACAAGGGCCGACCGTGTTCGATACTATAGTTTTTAGTCGGTTGTGTCGGTTAACTTCTGTTCAATTCATCGTAGGAAGTAACGTAATTGCTAATTGGAACGGAAAAAATTCCAAGCACTAACACATACCTGACGGGGGCCGGGGTAAAATATGATAATCTATGTAGCACATCCATTTACTACATCCATTTAAGCTTTGTTTTGCTTTCGAGTTGAAGTTTTTCGATGTAACTAATGTTAAGTACTGGTGAATAGTGTTTCGGTGAGTTGTTGTCGGTGGGATTAACTATCGGTGAGTTGTATTTTCGGTGGGTTTCTATCGGTGAGTTGATTTCGGTGAGATGTTATTCGGTGAATAGACGTGCTATAGATAAAAATGCCATTATATTTGTATATATGCCAGTCCTTACAAGTGTTGGGCTGTCTTAAGGCTGGAATTTACTTTTTTATCAAATGAAGTACACTTCTGGACACTTTCGCCTTGGTAGTCTATAATACCATAAACTTACTAACATCTATCCAAATTTAGCTGGCACATCTTCTTCGGCATTGTGACCAGCAATTTGTTTGTTCTTAATTCCTTCATCAATAGGATGTGATATTGAATCTGTTTAATGATTGACAACGCTACAATTACAAATAAACAATTTTTATTTTTAAAAGTCTTTGTAACAATGGCCATTGCTTGACTAAAGCTTATGCAAAGTACGTAATAAAGTTTGTGGTTTTTCCATGATAGCTGAATGTACTATACAATATAACTGATGTTTAGCATTTTTTACTTTGTGTATCAAAATGAAGTCTCTGTCTCCAAAATGGAGAAAATGCCAAATTTGGCCAAAATCCGTCAATGCATTGATGAGGACAGGCTGTAAATCCAATAGCTATCTTTCGTTTCTCGGGCCACCTGAAACCGAATTTGGTAAGTTCTATTGCAAATTTGAGTGCAATCATGTACAATACAATTTGCAGTCATTTTGCATTGTATTACTTCTTTTGAAAAGAATCTTTTCTGACCGACTTGGGGCCCAAGTTTGTGGTCACTCGCAATCAACTATCCGTATACTCTCTAGACCTGTGTCTTGTACTTTCTAAATATAATTAAAATTCTCTATAATATAAAAGTGTTACTGGATCTTTAAATTAAAGCTTATATGTCAGAATTGTTCGAATCAGGGTATGAAAAACCCAGGGTTTTTGGCCCAAAACCCGGGTTTTTGCTCATTTGATACCCAAAACCCAACCCTAAAACCCCGGTTTTCATGCCCTGGTTCCAATCAGAGTGTTAACTTAACATTTTCCACCATATAAAAGATCTTATTTCCAGATTGATATTCCGTTGATATTATCGCTTTTGGCTGATAAACTGAAAACACAAATACTTGGTCTTTTCCTTTATACGATTTTCGCATGCACATTCACACCTTTAAGATAAAACCGAATGACTATACACGGCCAAAAAACAGTTTGGGATAAAGCAAAATCATTTCAATACTCAAATTCATGAGCCTGTTCGTTCAAATTCATGAACCAAGTTTATTCTAAAGGTAAAAGATAAAATCTCGATATTAGTCTATAGGTTCCATGATAAATAAATATAGAAAGTGGAAACACATGGTCGATAACTAGTAACCAAAAATACGCGATAAGTAAATAATGCAAATATAATAGTCAAACATACACTTTAATAATTTATAATAACTTACATTTACAACAAATACATATACAATTAATAGCAGAAAATTCTTACGTACTGATATGCTGACGTAAAAAATCCATTACTACCCTTAAGGTCATTAAGGTGCTGTTACAATTGTGTGACAACAATAAGCTTAATAACAAATCATTATTAAGTTAATTGTGGTATTATTATTAAAAATGAATACCACAATTACATATAAACAATGAAAATTTGGTACAATCTCGTTGTTGAAGTTTACCACGTTTACGTTACCAAGCTACATTAATATTCGTCAAAATGATATACACAAGCATACCAGTAAAGAATATTGAACACCAAGAATGTAAAGGGGAACATGAACCGAGCCACTTGGTCGATTTTACTAGCTGCCGATTTGCAAATGAGTCCGCTTTTCTTTTTGTCAGAGTCCAAATGGTTGTTCAATCTCAAGAATTCGTGTTCAAACATTTCCACTCTTGTTTCTTGTTTTGCTGCCAGCTTCTTTTGATGTGAGTAATGTATTTTGTTGACGATTGTAAATTCCATAAGAGCTGCTACGACAAAAAACTCACAGGTATAAGTGAAAATATCCAAAGCTTTGATGAAGGGCACTTGGGGTGTGGCCTGGTTGATGCAATAAATTTGCAAAATGGTTGTGAGAATTGTTGTTCCTCCAAGACTGATTCTTGCATCAATAGCCGACTCGTGGATCCAGAAGGTTATCCATGACATGGCGACAAGCACGAAGCAAGGAGCATACATCTGGAGTAAATAGAATGAGATTTGACGTTTTAAACGAAATTCCAGCTTCAGACAAGCGTATTGCCCTGTAGAAAATTCTTTTGTGCAGTGAGATGTTGAATAATTCTTCAGAATAAACTTTGCAAGATACAAATCCTTCGCCACAGTAACCGGGGTGTCATTTTTCCATTCGGCTTTAAGCTCATTTTCTTTCAAAGTGTAAGACGCAATTTGTAAAGGACAAGTTGGGTGGTCAAATGGATACAATTTCAAGTCCATAGGACAAGCAAGTCTGAGGGATATGCGATAACTTGTCCTGATTTGCCCATTCGGAAAAATTCTGATACGACGTTCGGGTAATAAGATTTGCTGGAGGGATCCCCTAACCGAATTGGGGAAGTACATATTCGGTTCCCAAATTTTGCCTCGATCCAGCACTGATAGGTAATTTGTTGAATCACTCTTACTCCCCGAGAAGTTGTACCTTAGACGAGGATCAAACCAGTTTTGTCGAAGATAGATATCCAGACCATACTCCATTGTGAAATCGTCAATGTACTCAATATCTCCAACGAAAACTTCAACTGTGACTAATGTGAGATCATTGTCTTCAGATGTTGCTGGACGAATGTTTGGATTGTAAATCCCACTGTTAAGCAAATTATGAAGAGTTTCGTCAGCCATTTTTCGCCTTTCGTACGAAATTGTCTCACAATTAGCAGCATCTTGCAGGTAAACAATTAGAAAAATTGAGAGCCTAATTCTTATACTGATTGGCAACATTGGGACTCTTAAAAGATTATATCTATGTTTTAAAAATTAAATAATTATTATTATATTTGTTACAGCCATATATTGAAGATCTATTTACTTAAGTCAGACAAATATTGATTTTGTGTTAAAGATTAACTTTGCACACATTAATATAAATTTTCTAAGATCAAACAAGTCAAATTCAAGGAAAGGAGAAAGTTCTTCTGGTTTCCGTAGAAAACCGTGAATGAGAAATATATATTTAACTACGAATGTGACGAACTTTTACTTAATATTGCTTACTTAATAATTACTTGCTTGGAATTTGGTTTAATATTTCAACGTATTTCTAATTTATTTAAAACGAAACCGACGATATTGAAAGATATTTTAGTGTTTTAAATGCCTTTATGATAATGACGCCAAAACACAATAGTAATTTGGGTTTCCTTTCGTTCACATGTACCATGAGTGGCTACAGACTGTTATGACACACGTGGGCATGGATATCGGTGTTGACATTAGCATATCTATACGTAAATTATTCATGGACGTTAAAGGTATTTTTGATGACGTAGATTTTCCTACAGGTTCAGTGTTAGTTATTTTATTCCAAAAATTGTTTTAGAAGAAGTACCCAGACCCACCATAAACACCAGGTTTTCAATTTTTACATATGAAGTTCCCAACACAATGAATCGCAAAATTGTGTAAAACGTCAAACCAATTCTAGTAGAAATACTTAATTTTTTCTTTTTTACTGGTAAGAGAAAAATTATACAAACTGAGGCAGTAATATTTGAGTTTATGAGGAATAAATCAAAAATTTGGTACCCTGCTTTAAATGTGCCTGGTTGGCCCAGGGTTGGCCTTTGAATAGTATATATAGATATTATGTAATGTACGTGTGCCACTGAATTGACGAATCGCAAACTTAATGTATTAGGTATCCTCAACATTACTTTTTATTGTAACAAAAGATACTATACTAACAATATTGGTCACTTGGTCAGTATTATTTTGGCTTGCTACATTACTATAGAAGTAACACAGTCGAGAAAAAAGTATGTGAGTATGTGTCCATTAAATGTAGCCATAGCCATATGTTTATTTAAAATTAATATTGAATTACTGTGAAAGCTTTTGCGTCTGCGTCACCTGTCTTAAGCGAACTCAAGCAAAGCAGTGTTGATTTAGGTGTCCAGAATATTGATATTGACAACCTATTTACCAATTGTTCATACGTTACAGTCATTTGAAAATAGAATTAAAATTATTATCGTATATAGATCTATTTTTACGTGAAAAAATTAGGTAATTCAAGATTTTAATTCCATTTACTTGTATCACACCCTTTCATGCAAAATCTGCTAATTATCGTTTTAAGCTATTCAAAGAGAGCAAGATATCATTTATTGGACGTGTCTACATTGTCCTTTTCTCTTTTATTATGCTTGTGCGGAAGTGAATAAATTCAATAATTATAAATTGTATTTAGCATTTGAGAAATGTATTAGTACCTACATACCTATGTAATTTTGATGTCAAAAGTGATGATGATGACTGTAATTTTAATTATTGATAAGTTAATTAATTAATTAGCGGTAAGTACCTTTAAGTAAGGTTGCGACAGTTAAGGCACGCTTCAGTGTTCTGCCTCTTTTAAAACCTAATCTAATAAAGAATATGTTGTAGTCTCACTGTGAGATCCGTCTCGCTATCGGCATTCAGTGAGCTAGGCTTACTCATAGAAATAGAAATCCTTGGTGGCTACTAGTAGCTAGGCTAGAATGGACGTTACCGCATCACTCTGTGTTATAAATTGTTGTAAATTCTGAGACTGTCATGGCCCCCGAATATGGACAAATGGCGCGAAACTTGTGTAAAAGTGTAGGGAATGGAAGCTTTTTGGACCATATTTCCGTCCTTCACTTTC
>JABASH010005232.1:0-12459 GCA_019776445.1 Tomocerus maximus | reverse complement strand
GTTACACCAACTGGAGGAACTTACTGCTCAAGGAAATTTTACCGATTCAGGCGTCACTGGTATTTCTGAAGATGACTGCAAAATGTTAATGCGAGAGGATGAAACAATTTCATTTGAGGAAGCTGACGAATTAAGAGCCTACTATCACATTGGCAGCTTATGCAGTAAGTTTCAAACTCACAACCCGTTCTAGTAATTTTATTTCAACGAAAGCATTATCAAACGGATATAATTAATTTGAATAAAAAATATTAATCATCGCACGGAAATTAATGCAGATCATTGTTCATTATTTAGAGTTGAAACGGCTGATCTTGGAATCGAAATTTATAACCTACTTGTCCAATGAATACGGAGTTAAAGAATGCAAGAATTTGGATTTCAAAAGAATCTCTCTTTAATGCACAATCCTAGGTAATCACAACTAGATTAAACAAAAAATACCCATATTTAGCTTATTTTTTTGGTTTTCTCTAAAAGATAAACCTGATCATCTGAAGGATGCTATATTATTATCTTTCAATTATGACGGAATGTTTTCGTGGTTTACCTGTACAAAACAAAATATAATTTAATACCAACTTAATTTTGTCTCAGTTAAAGGAAAATGAATATTAGGGTTTTATTTAGCTGTCTTACATTTTTGCTGAATTTAACTTGAGAAAATCGATGATTAAACCCAACAGTTACCTATTTCTAATGGAATTTTTTGGATACAATATTAATAATTACGTTGCGGATTTCCATTCCACAATATAATGCTACCAGGATGGTAGAATAGTATATATGTTACAGTTAATTTGTACAGTTGGGGAGCTTATACACGTATTATAGTAAGTTTGTACATCAATTTTATTTTGAAATTTCATGAAAGGCCCTATTCGAATAAATTCGAATCGAACAATAATCTAGCTCAGAATTTGCTGGTAATCAAATAACCAACGACCAACTTAACTTGATATTAGCTAAAGATCTAACAAATTAATACTATATAATCTAGCTTCTTCTATTCGCTTGGTGTAGAATGTCATCTAGTCAGTGGTAGGAGGGATAGTTTGGACATTAGGAGACTCATTGGGCAATGTTTTCAAATCTTTTACTTTAAATTGACACTTTCCACAAACATCTTTCATTACACTTAACATTGTTGTCCTGAACGTCTTGCTCATTGTTACGTAAACAAAAAAGTTAGCTGAGCAACCTAAATATTCGAAAAGAATGAATATTCGTTCAAGGGGATATATGCACTCATAAATAAAATCTGCAGACTTCTTGTTAGTGACAATAATTCCAAAAGGTAATTCAGTCACTAAAAAAATTATTAGAATGGCTAAAAGCATTTTGACTGTTTTATCCGTAGCTTTGTTTTCCATTACACTGTTAATACGTAAAATAAAATCTGCAGTCTTCTCGTTCTGAGTGACAATAATTCCAAAAGGTAATTCAGTCACTAAAAAAATTATTAGAATGGCTAAAAGCATTTTGACTGTTTTATCCGTAGCTTTGTTTTCCATTACACTGTTAATACGCAATTTTGATCTAAATGTAGTTATCCTCCTCCAGTGCTTGTCAGCTTTTATGAGTGTCCACATCAAGCAAATTGTGAAAATTGTTACTAGGGCACAAGGTACCCACTTTTCAATCAATCTGTAAACAAATAAAAACAAAGATAATTTACATTAGTATGATAAAATCTTTGAGATTCTATCCAGAATTGTAATTTTTGTTAGTAAATTAGTTTGATTGTTTTCCATTGGTCGTTTTTTATTAGCTAAAAAGTATTTATTACAAATTGCTAACGCTTGTATGAATGGATCAAAGTCAATATGGACATTGTTATGTGACACATCCGAAGATGCTTCCTTTTCTAAAGTTGAGTTTGTCGTTTCTCCCTTCTCTGATTTATCATCTCGATTTTCAAAATTCTCAATATGCAAATTCGAAAGAAATTTTAGTTGGTATAAAATAATGCCGATAAAAGTCAGGGAAATAGCCCATATTGCATTTCTTTTGGTCAAGAATTTTCTGCTTTTTAGAGGAAATACAATGCCAAGAAATTTCCAGCCAGCCGCCAACGCCGTCATGTAGGATGATATGATGTGAAACGTCTGTGGAAAAACAACAATTTAGTGGCAAATTACAAATTAAATTGTTATGTAGATGAAAATAGCGAAAGTCATTATAAAATCATGTGATATTTTTTTGCATTAATTATCTCGGGGGGTGATATTCATAAATCATGAATCTTACATAGTAAAACATCTTTTCTAGCCATGTCTCTATCTGTAACTGATTGTATGTCCGTTCATCTCCAAAATGTTTCCTGTAAGAAGCTAGACAGCTTTTTCCGAGTCCGGACAACACATATAGAAATTCGCATACAGCCAGAACAGCCAAAATTAAATTTATAGGATTGACAAAATTATTTTTCCTTGTCATAACAATAAAATTGATTATGTTTGTCAGACATCCAATAAAACAGATTATTGGCAAGAAATAATCGTGACAACTATTATATATTGCCCAGGTATTCAGCCAAACGTCTCCACAGTAGACATACGGTTCTAAAATATTCGTAAAACAGACAGTAAAATTTTAATTTGCATCCATCATTTATACCATTTAAATTTGTAGCTCCAAGGTTTACGTTTTTCACAGGAAAATGTCGTCAAATTATAAGCGTCATTGGTATAAGCTCCGACACAACGTGGTATTTGGCGATTAATGAAGTTATCCGATTGGTTTTTGCATTTGTACTTCATCGGAATTAAGCCAAGTTCCCTGTTTTCTGTGCAATAAATATAAAATTCCTTGACGTAGGGGTCCATGTCCTATAACATGTATAAAAATCAGAACACATTTCAGTCAGTTTTTAAAATTTTGACATCATATAACAGTTGAATTTGCTAACCCAAGATATATAGTCCTAAATGATATTTAATTATTTCAATCGAATTCCCTTTGTAAGTTAGCATCTGCGGCGGGCAACCACAAGGCAACACTTATAAACAGTTAAGAGGCAAGTAGAAGAATATTCGACTACCACTGTTCACAAATTGGACATAATAAATTAAAATTTTGGAATTGTAACATCCAAGGCAAGTTGAACTTGGTATTGTTCCTAATTCTATGTCTTAAATGTAACTAATCTTTCATGCTCCATGGGTTTTGTTTCTTAATACATTCTGCTATTTATTATTAAATAGATTCTATATTAAAGATATGTAAATAAGTCGCTTTAATTCTTTCCTGGTCTTAGCGTCTTGAAAAAGTATGTATTCGCATTCAATGAATAACTACCAATTTAATGCCAAAAATTCCCTGCAACATTTCATTCATAATAGTAGTACTATACATTTCTTTATAAATATTGGCCATAATAATATGCTACTATTGCCATTGCCTTGCTTGAGTTATATAATTATTCGCACGTAATACCTGCACTATAATTAACTACCAATAAATCAAAATTCCATACAAGGTAGCAATTTAGCAATACCCTTCCAACAAAAATACTTTATTATGCACTATACAATACCCGTTCTGAAGGTACTTGAGTGAAGCTACAATGCAGTTTTACGACTAAGTAAATTACAGACATGACAAGGAAAAAACAACGAATATTACTCTGGATGTGGTACTAATCAATTGTCAAATACCCATACTATGTTCGCATAATATAGTTAAAATAAATAGAACATAAATGTACTAATAAATGGAATAGAACATGTGTTCGTATTCACATATAAGCATGTAATGCTATAATGATTAGGACAACTCAAGTGATAATTTGAAAAAGAAGCCTACAGTCTGCAGAATAGGCACTGAGCAATGATCTTGTGCTTATTTCTGAGTAAGAGAATGTGATTTGATGGATTTGACAGACACAAAACAGGGTATTTGTAGAGATTAAGATCCCACTAGAACCATTAAAACCAGTATTTTGCCAAAAATGTCAAAGTATGCAAATTGCCCAGAAATAGTGACTTACTCATTCTTACAACTAAAAAAGTAAATTAAAAAAGTAAGTACTAAGGGTACTGAATGAATGAAGAATAAAATAAATGCTTCAAAAAAATTGACGAAATTAATTCTTTTATTTCAATTTAAATCTTTATGATTACCTTTATAATATATAAAGGTTTATGTAATTGCGATCAAATTGACTTGATAAGTATTTCCATTAGTAGTAATAGGGATCGTCGTACATCATTGGTATTTGGTAAAATCTTCTCGTTTTAGGTCTAGGCTTTGGCCTTGGAGGAATTGGAATGACAGTGAAATGGGGAGGTTGACCCAGTCTCCATATAAAGCCTGGAGATCTTCGATAACGATTACTTGGTATGATATCTCTTCTGGCTCGAAAAAGTCGGGTTTGAAGAACGTTTCCGATATTCTTTGAAGCTTCCTCTTCAGACGGTTGTGGATTTTGAGTCAAAGCTGGCTTGTAGGACACTAGCACAACGAGTAAGGCTACCAATACGAAAATTATGCGAGAGAGCATTTTCTTTAATTTTACAGAAAGCAGGTTTTCGGTGTCCAAACAGTTTTAAGTCAAGAAGGAGAGACTGTTAACAAATAAGGCAAAATCACATTTTATATGGGACTTTTACTTTTCTAATTTAAATTTTTTGAGTCAAAGCTGGCTTGTAGGACACTAGCACAACGAGTAAGGCTACCAATACGAAAATTATGCGAGAGAGCATTTTCTTTAATTTTACAGAAAGCAGATTTTCGGTGTCCAAACAGTTTTAAGTCAAGAAAGAGACTTAACAAATAAGGCAAAATCACATTTTATATGGGACTTTTACTTTTCTAATTTAAATTTCATTTTATCAATAAGCTAATAGAATGCTGATTATTTATGACGTATGAACAAACTTTAATGATAATGGCAATTTTATAGTTTACTAAAATGACAATGGCAGTTAAGATAATTTACGATAATTATGCAAAAAACAGTTTACGAAACAAACAATGGAGCTTAAGATTATGATGTCTTGTCAGTTTGCAAATGCTTTGATGAATTCTTTGTACTAATGCATTAATTTTTATTATCCATTTATACCATTAATACATCTGCATGTAGACTAGTGTAAATAATTTACGGTAGGTATTGTATGGTATTTATAAAATTTCGAATTACCTAAATGGTTTACAGTTTCTTTGATCATTCTACCAAAATAATTAATAGAAATTAGAACAACGAAAAAGGAGCATTATAACTTATTCACAGTAGGCATAGGTATATTTACAGACAACACCATATTCATTGTGTAAGACGCAACGACTTCCAGGAATGTGAACGTCGTAGATCTTTTCATGAAGAAAAAGGGTCCGACATTGAACCGCAACTCCCACAAACTTCGGACTACTCTTCGGATGTAAGGGTGTTCAATCTTCTTCCATTCTTTAATGGACCACGAAGTTGTTGTGTTCATTAAAGACATATATGGAATCATTATTACTTCGATCAACAGAATCATGAAGTCAAACACTGGAAAGAGTATATAAATATAGAGTGGTATCAAGTCCATCATTTTGACAGAAGAGAAATTACAGAAAACACTTAATAAAGCAGACGTAAATAATAATATAGGTGCGATGGGATGAACCAGTAAGTAATTGATATCCACATTTAGAACGCTTAATGACCTATAAATTTGAAATATTACTATTTGATTATTTTTTAAAATCTTATTAGGTTTGAAATATTTCACATTTAGTACACCCTTTTCTGCAACAAATTTAGGGACTAGCAGATTTAACCAAAGGTTAATTGTAATACAATATATTATACAGATATAAGTAATAAAAAGAACGGGGAACCATAAGTGAATGATTGAAAATGCCAGAATGGGAACCAAAATTATTCGAATGCCGACATAATCCAGATGAATAATTCGAAGGAAGTAGACAACTGGACCGAAGTCCACCACAACCAATAAAATAGACCCTAAGACTGCAGTTCCAATTCCCATGATAGTAAGGAGTTTGAAGACCATCCGCACATGTTTGTATTCTTGAAAATGCCACGGTTCTTCCTTGGGTCGATATTTTTCTGCATTTACAATTCAATCGATTTTACTTTCAGTGTGCATGTAAATAAATAAAATGTCTATTTTTGTCATTAAAAATAACTTTTCTTATCCTGTTTAATAATGTATTATTATACCTACCATATAAACGTTTATCAATATGAATTGCCGAATTTATAGTGTAGCAAACATGATGTTTTCTTGAAACCAAAATAAAATTCATATATTGTGACACCGAAATAATTATTGCGAAAAAGATAAATATCACAATCTGTACCACTGAAAGGGATGGGCTAAATATTTGTACTAAAAGAATAGTTAGCAGACCCAAGTTTGCAATAAAGCAGCCAAGCTGAACGACTATCCAAAGAGCTGTTCTATATTTACTAGAAATTACGTAAAACTGAGAATTGACGAAAGAAAAACAAAATTGAGATGCAAATAAGTTATGAACATAAATTTTAAAATATGGAATTAGGGAATCGAGCAAAAATATTGTGATGCAAGTGCTGGCCATCACCGTGGAGTGGAACTCTAATTTGTTACAACAAAGGAATAATTACGATTACGAAAGACGTTTCTATTAACGAAAATGTATTATTAAAAATGTTTTAAAATGCTTTTTGGCAATGCATGTCACACATACTGGATATTATTTGCAATTTTTTCGTTTTTGAAAAATCGGTTGTAATTAACTTTTAATGGGGAATTCTTATAATTAGACCCTTATGCGGTCAAGTAATAAACCAAAATTTCAGGAATGAAAAACGGATAATGAACTACGAAAAGAGTGCGGTTTGTGTGTCTCCAGAAATAATGTCTCTTTAGTTTAAGCTGTAAAATTAAGACTAGAGGTAGTAGAAGCGAAAAGAGAAATCCATATTATTACCGTCGGTGAAACTTCACGATTTAATCCGCTAAAGTGCTAATATTATAGTATGTAAAGAGTGCCGTTTTTGCTGAAACCGAAACCGAAAAAACATTGTCAGAGAGGGATACCTAAATACTGTATATACTATCAAGTAACGTGCCTTAGTAGTGAAGTGAAGTGCTGCTAAAAGTTACTTGACGAGAGATTATAAGCTAAATCTCATTATTTAGATTTAGTTTTAGATTTAGCATTAGTAATTGCTAAATAGTTTGGACTTGGTCCGTCGTGAAATGTTTAGAATAAGTTTCAGATATAGATTTAGAATCTGCTAAACATTTGGACTTGGTCCGTTGCGAAATGTTTAGAATAAGTTTCAGAAGCCATTGCTAATTGTTGGAACTTAGGTTGGAGCCTAGGTTGGACCTTCGTCCTCTGTGAAATCTTTAGCAATAGTTTTAGCAAAAGATTTAGAAACTGCTACATATTCAGGACTCGGTCCTCTGTGAAATATTTAGACAAATCTTTAGCAATAGTTTTAGCGAAAGATTTAGAAAGTGCTAAATATTTACGACTCGGGCCTCTGGGAAATATTTAGACAAATCTTTAGCCATATTTTTAGCAAAAGATTTAGAAAGTGCTAAATATTCAGGACTCTGTCCTCTGTGAACTATTTAGACAAATATTTAGTTTTAGAATTAGAATAATATTTAGATATTGCTAATTAATTGGGGATTGATCCCATAAACTGTTTTTACATTTCTTTAGTATAAGAATAAGAATAAGTTTAAGCAGTGACTAATCAATTGATGACTTGCTGTTTAATAATTTGAAATTGAATAAAGTATAAGTGTGTTCTCTGTGAGTGAAATCTAACTGGACTTTGAATCACTTATTGAATAGAGCTCGCTTATTGAATAGAAATTGAGAAAAATCCTTAGATAGCTAAGTTTGTTATTTAAGGTTGGTCCTTCGATTAAGAAAACGAACTCTCTATCTTACAAGTGTAAGATAGCGTTACTAAAGTTCAGAGTAGGTATAGCTGGCTGTAACAGTGCCTATTCGATGCCCTGATTGACTGAAATATAATTCCGGGTATCGAAATAGTTCCGCATATGCAGAATTAGATTATTTTTGGCCCAAAAATGACTTTGAAACAATAGTTCCACCGCGGAACTATAGTAAATTTTACGGTAATGCGAAAAATAGCTCATGTCATTGCATTTTGCGGGTAATTTAAAAATGAAATGCCTTATCGGTGTAATCAAGGAACGTAGGCTGTTGTCTGTCATGGCTCCGTACCAGGAAACCCGGAGTAGGGAAATGTACGTGTGAAGAAAAATCAGGAGTAGGGCACTACATGTAAAGCAATTACACGTACTTCCCTACTCCGGGTTTTGAGTGAAAGGCCTCTTTTAGAGATGTAACTTGCATCTTGCATAGAACCATAACTACAGTCTATTTTTCTTGAGTGTAATAGCCAGGCCATTTGACCTAAGCTATGAAGAATAGAACTGAGCTATTATCAATGGTTGTTTGCAATACTCTAGGATTTTGTAGCATGTTAGTTACACTTCATGGACATGATTGAACTGATGCGACTTTTTAAGCTCATTCATAATAACATTTTCAGTTCAACTGTCATGACCAAACGCCTGCATCAGTTCGTTCGATCGGATCAATTGAACTGAAAGAACGAACTTTGTATTTTCAGTTCTTAGCTTGAACTTTTTCAACTTGCTTTGCACATACTGTATATTGTATTTCATATGGATGTCCTATTTCAATTCGAATGCATAAGCAGGAGTCCATGTTTGCATTATTAAAGGATATTCAAATTCAAACAGTAAATGTTATTTTGGAGCTAGCCGATGGGCGTATTGCTTATACTTTGTTCTGTGTTTTGAATTTTAGGACTTAAATTATTGAGCATATTGACTAAAATTTATTTACTGCATTAAGTAAAGTAACTTAGCTGGAAGAAAGTCAATGTGTGGATCAATACAGTATTGATCCACACATTGACTTTCTTCCAGCCACACATTGACAATACTGTCTTCTGCGATATGCTTCAGTCGGCCTTTCACTACTGTATTACTCCGCAGTCCAAATGTTTAATTGAATGATGAAATGCCTAGTGAAATGCCGTTGGCTACATTATCAGAAATAGGCATAGAGCCACCATAAATTGTAAGAACAGTATTTTCATGTTTGGCCCTTTTTAACCTGAAATCATGTTAAAGTTACAAAAAATAACATTATTTTAATTTAATCCAACCAACAGTTGGGTTATAATATTTAATGTCGATTTTAACATTAAGCTATTAATGTTTGCTGTTTTTGAAAGGAAGTTGTTAGTGTGAATGGATTGTTTTGTTGCTCTTTATATGCCATGCATTTGTTTATGCATAGATATAACCAGTGTTTTATTTTAGCCGGCTTTTTTACATTTTAGCCAGCCAACTGGCTTTAATGGTCCACAATGGTATAAAATGGCCTTAGTGGCTAAAATGGCCTATCACAACGTTAATACTCCTCCTGAAAAAGTAGTCCCTAGTTGCCTTTGAGTTTAAAATGCTTTAATGAGTCCGAAATGGAATTAGATCGACTTCTGAACAACTTATAAAACCCAATTTTACAGCAATAATTTTATAAAATGGATTTATTTTGAGTGAATTTTTATTTTTAGCCATTTAAGGCCATTTAAGCCACTGGCCAACAAACATTTTAGCCAGTCACTAGGCCATTTAAACCACTACCATTATAGCCACCAGCCAGTGGCTAGTCAAACACTGGATATAACTAGTATAAAATTAATTTGCTTTATCATATAAGACCCCGGTCAAGTGCAAGAATTTTCTGTTGCATAGAATTGATTTCATTTCTAAGGAATCTTGTTAATTGTTATATTTATGTACAATATATTTATGTTAATATATGTGTACTAAGGTGTTTATAGTAAAAGTACTACTAACAACTAATAGCAGCCTCATATCATTGCGTTTGTAGATAAGAATGCAGTAGATAAGGTTTTATTTAGTTAAAGCTTTAAATATGTAGGTAGGTGATGGTGTTCATAGTTAGTATACCACAGCAGTGATGTCAAGACCACCAGACGAGAAAGAGGCGGAGCTCCTAAAAAAGGTATCAACTCTTAGTTGACCCAAAGGTCAAATTCAGCCATTACTTCTTTATTGTGAATAAATGTAGTATGATCTCTATTCATAGTTCCGTGTTTCCGTAAAAGATTGTGTGACCGATGAAAGATTTAGAAATGATTCCTACCTTCTTCGTTGGATTCGAGGTATCGTTCAATTTTGATTTAACCTGTTTCGCCTCAGTAATGGCCATAATTATCGAACAACTTTTGGTTGGTAGCTCTGATAATCGATCAGGGATTTTTTATTTTAGTTAATTTGTGCATTTCGGTATTGTTTTACTACTTATGCTTTTACTTTTAATATTGACGATTTTATATATTGATCAATTTACCCATATTGTAGTATGTCATCAGTGTAACCACGAAATGTGTCTCAGCCAGACAAATGTCAAATAAATTCTTCGCTAGCTCGGCAAAGAACATTCTTATCGATTATGTACTTAATGCTTTGTTTTGATGTATTAATTTTAGCCAGAGACCACAATTTAGAAAAGGCAGAGGAAATGCTCAGAAATGTAAGTCAATATTTTTGCATTTCGCGAAGTCCGATCCACGAATATTTCAAAATGTGTGGTTACTTTTCAGTCAATTGCATGGCGCAATCAATATGACACTGACTCTATTCTATCAGTACCAATACCTGAAGAATTTAACAATTTTTTTGCTTGTGCTTTCGGCGGTATTGACAAAGAAGGACGTCCAGGTTAGAACCAAAATTAATAAAACACTTTCTGAAAATTATAAAAAGCCTAAAGATAAGTTCTTTAGTTTTACGCTGTAAAATGTTAATTATGTAGTTGTTGGGGTGCCTTATGGGGATTGGGATCTTCGTAATATGCTGGACAATGGGAAAAAAGATGAGATCATTCGCTTCCTGACCCAAGTTTTGGAAATAATGGACTCCACTATGCAGGAAATGTGGAATAACAACTATCCTATTAAATCGCTCTGGCCGCATACACAATTTACTGTAATATTTGACATGGCAGGATTCAGTTACGGGAAATTGATGCATAAGAAATGTTAGCAACTATAAATTGGATCAATCAATACAAATAATAATACAGTTTGCGTATTTTTTTCAAATTAAAACAATATTTGTATATTGTTACCAGATGTGGAGTTAACATTGGAAACGATAAAATTATATGAAGCAAACTACCCTGAAACGTTAGGAAGAGCCATTGTGATAAACGGTAAGATAATCACAATAAATTATCTCCTGGCGCTTAATTCAATGTCACTTCCGGTAATTGTTGATGTCTATCATCACCGTTGCGTTGTGACAAGTTTCTCCATTTTATGCACTTACAAAATTATTGCAAACTAAATATTTGCATTATTACAATAATTTCAGCACCTAGAATTTTCTCAATGTTATATGGAATGATAAAGCCTCTCCTCGGGGCAAACACCGTTTCAAAAATATCCATCTATGATTCAAAAGAAGCTACATGGACAAAGGCGGTTTTAGAGACTATTGACGCCGATCAAATTCCGCCTCGTTATGGGGGCACTAAGACAAGTTCTTCCCCGATTTAGACATAAACCCTCACCTTGTCTTATTTATCAGACATTTATTCTTATTTTATGTGACTATGGATCACCTTTTTATAAAATCAGCATATCTCTAGTACAAACGTTTGAAGGAAGGCATCAGTATAGCTGTACATTTGCCTTATATGCTATATACATTTAATGAATAATATTGGGCTTGTTTGAAACTTAATTGGACATTTTGCAAAAACATTATTGCCTTGTAATTATGTAATGTGTAGATAATTAGATGTTTATGATATTTTGTCTGTTTATTGTACTTTGATAAAATAAATTAATCTCCAAACCCTAATAATTATCGATCATGTGAGATTATTACTTAATTTTGATTGATTCCAATGTGCCAGGGAAGTTTTACTTTCCATCCATCATTTGGTTTCAAGTAATCTCATTACTTACCCATGAAGGTCGCTTAAAATCAATTGTAACTCTTTCCTTTCGTCAATGTCAATCAAATAAATGTATCAACGATAATTTTGTGTATAGGTAATTCATGACCTTACCATGTGCTATAGAGGTTAAAAGATATTTTTATTTTGTAAGTATAATGACTCCCAATGAGGCGTGGTCATGAAATAATAGGTACCTATATGCTTATAATATCACCTACTCTCAACTAATTTGTATCCACAATGACAGCTCAATATTCAATAGTGAATGTTATCGGCTCTGATAATTTCCATGTAAGATAATCACATTAAAAAGTGTCATTTGATTTTATCAAGTGGAAGAGGAAAAACATTTATTATCGATTATTATCGTTTGTACTATTGTACCTATATAGTGTACTGTGATTCGCATTAGAGGAACTGAGAAGGAAATTAGCATAAAAGCAC
>JABASH010005231.1:0-12459 GCA_019776445.1 Tomocerus maximus | reverse complement strand
TGCAGCCTTTTGAAATCTCCTTTCAGCTTGGAGATTTCCTCCCTTTCGTAACCACATTCCCCCATACATGACTCGCTGTGCACCATTTAGAGTCATGTCACAGAATACACAACAGTACAGTCTAGACAAAGGATAGGATTTTTTATGCATACACATCATTGTAAATTTGGTAATATAAGTAAATACTAGGGAGATGCTTTATACTGCATACATAGTACTTCCTTCGATGAGAATGGTAATTGTGTGGTGTAGTCAGATTCGCAATCCCAAAACCCCAACTCCCATTATTCATTTTATAAGGAGGAGATAGCTATGCACCGCAGCTATGTTAAAAGATGAGCTCAAGATATATTTTTATGGTCTGTTTATGCACATCAGAGTGTTATTCCACAGCAGGAGCATCCAATACCAAATCGTAAAGCATGGCATATAAACATAGTATATTTGGCTATGCTTCCCTGTTGTTAAAGACTGTAAAGTGAAGATGTTCAGTTCAATGTACCGGTCACACAACCATCACCATGCGAGGGGTAAGTAAAAAGATAATTGCTCCAGGGTTCTTTTCTTATTATATTACTCTGTAGCCAGTTATGCATCAGTTCATCCCGGTGCATCTTCTTTTCTTGTTTGTCTACATCAGACACACAAGAGGAAGCTTGTAGGAAACAACTACCAACGATAAACAACTATGTAGTCCTCGTTTTTTACTTTTCTTACAATTTTACCCAGGAAATTCATTTTTATTAACTGTTTCAGTGATTTGAAAATATGTGGTACCTCGGAAGAATTGTCAAAGCCATCGGAGGACAAAATCGGAGTAGAAGCAGGGCTGAGACTTCGGTTTGGTTTTGGGCACTGTTAGATTTTGTAAGTAACATTTTTTACATAGTCTCATAGTCTCATTGTTTTCTCTCCCAGTCTTTTGATTCTTCTGGCAATTAAAAATTGTTATCTCACCGTAAATCTAGGATGTACGTGAATGTCCACAGTTTTTTTAATCACGAATTCCGTAACTACATGTAATTATAAGCAGTCTTTACAAATTAATGGTTTTAATTCCAGGGATTGGCAAGTATCTCAGGATCAGCATGTGTGCTATTTGTAATAGATGAGCTGATGTCTTGGACAAGCCAATCTTTTCAGATAATCGCAACCAATTGGCTTCATCATTGTCAAAGTCATACCAGGGACACCATTAGCATTCCTATAGTCTTCGATGTACTTTGTAAGTCTATAATTATATATACTAAGTATAGGTAACTAAATATTGCATATTTGTTATATCTAATACAGAATATTGTCCCGTTTAACTATCATATTGAGCGTGTATTACATGATCTTGAGTTATCTGAACAATTTTACAAGTACGGTGTACATTCGTATATATATTCGTATGTGTCTGCACAATAACCAAACTCAAGTGAGACAGGACATGAAGAGGAGACATGCGTAACTAACGGTGTCTCAATTTCACGACGAGATGTGTATGCGAATGTGACCGATCTGTGATACAATAGAGCAACTTGAGTTTAGGAAGAGCAACTATGTTATCTGATCAGCAATAAATAATGAATGCATTCTCGCAACACAAACACCAATGCACATTACAACTGAATGCTGATGCAAAAGTTTAACCGGTTGAGTTCCAAGGAATGTGTTTACTTATTGAATGGATGTACATGCGAAATGCCCTTGGTGTATTAATTTTTAGAAATAGTACTATGTTGATTTATAGCAACCTTGGCAGTTCCTGCAGCTCTCCTTGTCGGATTTTACTTTTTGGACAAATATTTATTTTATATTACTTACGAAGACAGTTGCCCTGAGGTATAAGCATTTTAAGATATTTGAGTTTCAACGTTATTCATGCTTTGAAAACACCCACAGAATAGGATAGCAATACATTAGACACCTTAATACTAAATATTTTTCATGTTTTTCTGCTTTTGCCTAATATTATTCCTAAATATACACACAAACTAAACTCATCTAATTATTAATTTAATACCATAATATTTTTCTGTTCCAGAAAAAACTGTTTGCGTTCCGGTCCTGCTTTATAGTGAAAACAGTGTCTCTCATTGTTCTAAATATGATTTTTACTCTTTTTCGTACAAATGTAATACCCTCCTGTGCTGAACCTATGAACAGTCTGCGGTTTGAATTTTTCCAAAGATTAACAACTACTGGATTGCGTAAGAATAACGAAATCATGATATTAATGTTTGTTTTTACAGAAAGTTCTTAATGGGTCCATTTTTGTGTTTATGTTAGCATTCGTTCCTTTGATCTTCCTTATGTTTTATGTTATCGAAATACATCTGTTTCGTCTGTTTGTCATTGCAACTTCGCAGGTCAGTCTTCTTTGGACTATGTATGGAATTATGAGAAGCGATTCCCTTGCCAAGATATGCTGAATGCGATTAATACTAAATATGTTTTTTTACAGAAAGATATTCAGAAAATGCTTGACTGGTTGATGTTACGAACAATCTTATCTGCGGTGGGGCTCCTTTTTACTGTTCTCTACTTGTCTCTATCGAAAACAAATGGATTTTGGATGACATTCATTTTTTGTGTTGAAATTATTACCTTCATTTACAAACCCATCGAGATTATATGGACAAAGGATTACATCAACGAACTAACTTTTCAAGTCGATAAAAATGTTTTAGTCGTTTAGTGTCTCCGTCTCCTATTCTCATTGTCAGATTCCTTTAGGTGTGTACCAATTTTTAATGTATTTTTATATGTATACGATTTTCCGAGAGTCCAACATCCAGATGAGAGTCTGTCGTTATTTTTTACAACCTCCGTAAATTATTTTCCTGTATGATTTCAGTACAACCATTGACAATAAATTATTTCCACCTGAAATTGTGTATTGAGTCCATTTAGTTTCATGAAAATCATTTCCCCAGCAAAATTTCACTGAAAGGGTTTACACAAGCTAGAATACAATAATACAACTTGTCAATCATTATATTATATGGTATAGGCACATCTATACTTGTCACAATAATATTATATGTAAGTATAGTTGAGTTGACTCATGAACAACCCTGCTCACTTCAATGAATACTAATATGTAATGTGTGATATTTAGTACACTTGAACTAAGATGCTTGAACTGGCTGGTATTTACTTCTCTGTGAACAAAAATGATGGATAGGCTAGAGACCAAAGATTAGACATAAATCGTTACTAGCACTGCTGGCATCACTCACTACTGCTCGTGTTTATACAAGAGCTTATGACCAGTCTGTCTGTAATATCTATATGAGATAAAACTATCAATCTGACTCAAGTTTATAAATAAGTTAGCCAACTGTAATTACAATGTTCGTAGATCATGATATGTAGATCCTGGTAAGCACAACTGTGTGGGAGGAAGATAAATCCATAGACAACTTAAGAACGCATTTATTAAGAAAATAAGCTGTAGTTTCAGTAATTCAACGAAGTTACAGATATTAAAAAACAAAATATTTGTTAACTGATGTAAAGCAGATAGCAGATACAAAGGAAGTGTAGCAGGAGATTTCGCGGAGAAAAAAGTTTGACAGTTTGGAATGGATTGTCATTAAGGAAATATCGAAAAAAAAAGCTTGAAATAACCAGGACAGTTAAAAATTATAGAGGAGAATTCCACAATTATTTGCAAAGAGGTTATCGGCGATTCCAAAAGATATTCACAGTTCTGAGTACTATTTCAATAGTTAGTTGTTCAAGATTATATTTGTGCATTTCTTATCATTTTGTGTCAAAAATTATTTATGCAAACGTACCCACCATTTTTCACCGACAACTTTTCACCTTCTCAATATTACAAATAATTACAGCCCAAGTGTCAGGCAACAAGAGCTATACCTACTAACATAACACATCATGATACAATAACCTTGTGCATTATATGCAATTCACTGGCGAACGTCTAGTGCACTATTGCGAATTGTCGAAATATTTTAGACGAAATCTCCGTAAACTAATACAGAAGTGACAAAACGATAATAAATAAAAATAGAAACCAGAGTAAAATTTCTTATAAGAATTGTTTCTTGAGGCCTGTGAAGTTCATTTTAGTTCACAAGTTATACGAGTAGCTAAGTTTTCAGTGTACCTGAAGCAAAGAGTTGGAAAATAAAGTACAGAATACATATTATCTTCAATCTTCATGAAGTACACAAGTGTTTCTTTTCATAAGTTTTTAGAAAAATGAATCCACAAATGAAAATTGAACGAGATATTCTAGTCATTGTAACGTTTTTGTTATTTAATCCTATTATTTCATTTGTTACAACTTCGGATGGAGTTGTCACCACCGCAGGCAGAAATGGAAGTAAGTAGTGTTCTTTAGTACTAAATATTTCCATTGTGTATCCGCCGACGCGCATTAGTATCCACTAAAAAACTGGAATATTCCAGAATATTTAATTAAACCTGAAAATGCCACGCACTGATGATTAAAAACATTTTTAGATTTGCAATATCTGTTCACAAAAGTATCACCGGAAGTGCAAACCCAGGCGGCAAACGATGTTATCAAGAGAATAATTCCTCAAAGACACTCAGATTTCCACATTTTAGTAGATCCCGGTATATCTCCAACTGCTAGCGAAGATATTTTTATTGTAATTCCATTAAATTGTGCATGAACCATGAATCAAGGCTAAATTTCCTATCTGTGATGTATCAATAGGGAAATAAATGATAACAATTATAATTTAGGTTGACTACGATAATGAGCAGAGGAAATTAAGGATTCGTGGAACGACAGGCGTAAGTGCATTGTATGGATTCAATCATTATCTGAAGTACGAGTGCAACTGTCATATATCATGGGAAGGAAGCCACTTGGACCTCCCAGAGATTCTCCCTAATGTTTCCATGCGCAAAACCATTCTTGATAGGTCTTACCAATATTACGTGCTGAAATGTAAACATATTAATACGAATTAAAAGATATCGATTAAAGAATCGTGTGTTATATGACTTTTAGGTTCCGTTACTACCAAAATACATGCACGGAAAGTTACTCTTTTGTCTGGTGGGATTGGATAAAATGGGAAGCCCATATCGACTGGATGGCTCTAGCAGGAATAAATCTTCCTTTAGCATTTACGGGTCAAGAGGCGATTTGGCAAAGAGTTTATTTATCTTTAGGATTGTCCCCAGAAGACATTTCGCAATATATTTCTGGACCTGCATTTTTGGCATGGTTTGTTAGCATGTTTAAATTTTTCTTAGGTTCTCAGTTATGATTATCAATTTAAGAAACAGATTCGTTGTACAATAAATTATTACTTACTACTTGATGTTACGTGATTAAAGATGAAATATGAAATGAATGTAAAAGGTGGAGAATGGGGAACATTCAAAAATGGGGAGGACCAACGCCCCAATCCTATATCAATAGAAAACTGCAACTTTTGCATAAAATCCTGGACAGGATGAGAAGTCTGGGAATGACACCCGTTTTACCAGCTTTTGCTGGTAATGTACCTCCGACGATAAAGAAAATCTATCCAAATGCGACTTTAATTAAACACCCGTCATGGAACGATTTTAATGACTCTTACAACACTTACATGCTGGAACCCACAGATCCCTTGTCATTAGAAATAGGACAACGGTTTATCAAAGAGGTTTGAAAATTTGTTTCTACCATTTTGCATATGCGAATAAGAAATAATTTTCTAATCTGGATTATTGATGATATAGTTAATTAAAGAAGTAGGTACTGATCACATTTACAACTGTGATACTTTCAACGAAAATACACCTGCACGAAAAGATGTGAAATTTCTGAAAGACGCAGCATCAGCTACTTTCGAGGCTATGCGAAGAGAGGACCCTCAAGCTATATGGTAAATCTCAACGAATGAATGGCTATAATCTGAGTTGTGAGATGAATTTTTACATTGTATAACATTAAGGTTAATGCAGTCATGGGTCTTTCGGGATCCTTTGTTTTGGGGGAGAGAACAAGTAGCAGCTTATCTTAGTGGAGTTCCAGTGGTAATTAAAACAATTATTGTCATCAAAAAATAGACACGTTTAGATTTCACCATACCTAAGATTTTTAATTTAATTATGGTTTGAAGGGAAATGCTATCATTCTCGATCTAACAGCAGACCGGAGTCCCCTATACAAAGTCTTCGACTACTTTTATGGACACAGTTTCATTTGGTGCATGCTTCAAAATTTTGGAGGAACAAACATGCTCTACGGAGCATTCTCTATGGTCAATACGGTTCGTATCGACTGTCTTTATAAAACTTATCAAATGACTCTTGCAGATTCTAATAAATCTAACCAATCGATTTGTAATATTATGGGTACCTAATATATAAGCAGTGTATATACTAATATGCAATGATTCCCTGAGGAAGTACATTTAATTAATTTTGATATTAGGGACTTGCTGCTGCAAGAGAAAACGTAGAAGCGAACGAATCCTTAATTGGTATTGGCGTCTGCCCTGAAGGAATCAATCAAAATTATGTCATGAATGACTTTATGCAAGATATGAGCTTGGCATCCCATGCTGTGAAAGTTGACGAATGGTAGGAATTTGTACAGTTCCGATGAAATTGAATTTCTATGCCCTGAAAAACCAAAGGTTTATTACAATGTTTTCGAATGTTATTCAAAGATAGGGATATCACAATTTGCATTTTTCTAAGACGCAATTCCTTGAATATAATCACAACAACATCTCGTAGATCCACGAATGTAGCAGCTACTCGGTGTATATTGAAAATAGTACTTTCCGTTTCAATTTGCAATGCTTAGATGAAATGAAAAATGTGACTATTGGTGCAAAGTTAGATTCCCGGGCTAACTAGATTTAAGAACTGTTAATTTAATGTCCTATAATTTTCTAGTCGTAAACTTTGTAGATGCAAATTGAAGTGTTATGTTAGACCTATTATAAAAGACATTGATTCATTTATGAATGTATATTTTGCATAGTAAAGTTCTGCGAAAGGTTGCTTATTGCACAAAGTAATGGTAAAGTAAGCCTGAAAAATGAAGTTGGAGACAATAAAAAGCTTAAATATAGTTCACTGAGCTTTACATCGATATATTTTAGGGTGGAGAACTATGCTACAAGAAGATACGGAGAAAAGAACGATTTTCTTCTTGAAGCCTGGGAAATTCTGCAGGTGAGAAGACAGAGGAGGATGACTTTATCCTTTCTCTGGCGATTTGTTATAATGTACTTATTCCTAGCTACTTTTACACAATCCTTATATCTTAAATGTTTGTAAGCACTTTAGTTAGTATACCAAATGTGTATATTAGATAAGGCGGTTTATTTTTAGCCGATTTGTCTCTTTCTCCCATAGGAAGGGGTTTATAATGCATCAGTACATGTCGCAAATTCGGGGAAATCTGTTATAACGAGAAGACCTGCGTTCAAGCTAACAGAACCGGTGAGTTGAATGTATTTTAGGTTTCTGGTTGTATTTACCCTGATATCAATTTACCATCATCGCATTACACATGTGAAATTTGTTTCTGTCACTAATCATATCACATGAGTGACAATAGTTTGCCATGCATCATTAATTATTTAGTATTCTGCAATGATGATGTCATATTATAGAAATGCAATGTAGCGATAACAATAATGTCACGCATCTCTTCACTTCTTAGCTTTGGTACAAAATAGATGACATGAGAAATGTGCTGGAACGATTCATCAATGCCATTCAAGAGACACAATCCCCGTTGACAAATTCTACTCTCTACAAACACGACTTAGTGGATATGACAAGACAATTTTTGGAAGTTCTTGGCAGTCAGATCTATCAGCTTGTCGTGGATTCCTACAAGAAAAGAAAAATCAAGAAGTTCAAGTACTATACACAAAATTTTCTGAGGAGCTAATAACATATTTGTAATTACAATGATCTTGTTTTGCTGTACACAGAAAAAGCTCCCAGCAACTTATAGAAATATTAGACGATTTAGATAACATTCTTGGAACAAGTCCTGATTTTCTGTTGGGACGATGGCTCTATGATGCTGAAAAGTGGGCTGACGGCTTACAGGTGATTACAAATAGCTTTTACTTTGTCTTGCAGAAAATTATGATCTACCAATGTGTGATATAGGACAAACTCCTACTGAGGAATAATGCATTGAACCAAATTACACTGTGGGGTCCTAATGGAGAGATTGTGGATTACGCTGCCAAACAATGGTCAGGTATTTGCAGATTAAATATCTCAATAAACTTACGTAGATCGCTGAAAATAATAAGTCTTAGATGATCCACAATGATCTTTATAGTTGTTATTGAGTTTAATGGTAGAATCTAAAAAAATCTGAATGCACTATTTTATTGACATGTTTTCATTCTTTAATTGACTATTCATTCACCTTTTGCGTCAATGCACTCCGTAAATAAACTCTGAATTCCGAGATTTTGACAGAAGGCACAGATGGTTTATAAATTTTCTTTAGTTTCTTTACTTCTTCCAGTCTCATAATGGTATCGTCTTTCAATAGGAAATCTCAGATCCACGAACTTTTATCTCTGTTAGACAACACCCAGAGCTTTGTATTCAAAGATCGATAGACTAAAAGATCCAAATTTTGTTCTTGGAAAGGTATCGTCGCAAGCTATTATAAACCTCGGTGGGAATTGTTTGTCACGGCTTTGAATGACTCTCTTGTCAGCAAAAAACCTTTCAACAAGAAAACCTTCCGACAGCAAGTATTGGAAAGAGTCGAAATTCCATTCACGTTTACTACACAGCAGTTTCCTACGGAGCCAAAAGGTAATCGTGAACAATAACGATTATGTTTCTATTAAATTAGAATATTATCGAGTGAATACACTGCCTATTCGTAATGTAAATCTCATTTCACCAAACTTTCTACATCCAAGTTTAGATTCTAGGCGATTCGACGATAAATCGTCACACTCTTGCTTAGATTCATAATGAATGTGCAAAAAGCAAATGAGTCTTAACAGTTGTTTTTGCAAACCATAAAATGTGTTATCAATTTGTTAATTCAATTTTAGGAGACAGCATCCAAGTAGCAACATCAATTTTCAACAAATGGAAGAAAACATACAGAATGGTCGTGAGAAAATCCCAGAAATCCTCCGAAGGAAATGATGTTCATGATATTAGAAGTTATTAGCCCCACCGGTAGAGAAGGAAAACGCAAGAGGAAATATAATTCGTATGATTAAAAACGTTTCTGATGAACATAGAGGTGTTAAAGACAGGTCTTCGTCATTGGATTTCCTCATTTCCGAACTATTGATGAATAAATTGAAATCTATGCATATGCAGCTGTAAAAATGTAACTTTCAATGACAATTGCAGTATAAGCATCCAAACTTTCCTAATTATTTATTCACGCTTTGGACATATACATTTTAAAATTGCCATTAATAATTTAATAAAGGAAAAGTGCATCAAAAGTTGTGAAATGATTACTCGTGCCATATAAAGTACCTACCAAAATATTCAACCTTTGCAGAAATTATATAAAATTACACAAGCTTTGGTAACATTCTCTTGCTCTTTGGTACAAGAATATCTCGGTGTTTTATCTAAGAACAGAACGGGATTCCAACAAGATTCTTATACCAGATACATATATGCAAGACAAAATTTTTATTTTTTGTGAACGTCCATTTTAGAAACCGCGACTATAAGTAAAGCCCAACTTCCAATTCATCGTTGGTTTCATTTTCGTCCCTACTATCACAATCGCTATCGCCATCATCGATGGACGAATTTGAGCTTGAGCTGGAGTTTGACGATCTGCAAGTTCCACTGCCCTAAATTGTTTACATAAGTTTATTTACTGGCCTAGTCTGTCTAGATTTACAAAATTTTCATGTCCTTACATTTGGGAAGTAGTCATCCAAAATTTGACCAGATTTTTTACTGATTGAATGATTTAAGTGATAGGCCAGGTTTTCCAACTCCTCTGTACCGCCGCTTTGTTCAAATTGGTGCTGCATAAAACGAATTTTCCCCATTCTTGTATGCAATGCCAATATATTGTTCACTACAGTTAGAGATATGTCAATGACATCGACACTTTTGACCTTTAAATAAGGAACAACGATCTCCATAATACGATTGCTTTGAATCTTTTCCATAACCTTGTTTGATGTATACGGATTTAAAGTTTCAGCAAGGTTTTTCATGATGAGTAGGCATTCTCTTTTAATGTCCATACTATTGATTTCCTGTAAGTAAACAGAAAATGAATAACAAAATGCTAATTTAATAATTAAAAAGTAAACTAATGGAAAAATTACAGATTCGATCAAAGATACAATATCTTCAATTATGCCAAACTCCAGAAATTCTTTGAAATGATCTTCTTTTCCTTCGGAAACTCTTCTCAATATACACACGGCTTCGTACACTACTTCTGGATTCGACGATTTTAGAAATGGTATCAGTGATGTTACAATCCCGTAATTGATTAACTGGTCAATCTATACACAATTTTTGAATATTTAAAATCAGTTATTTCAAGTTTTGATTTTTATTGAAATCATACCTGAGTGTTGACATCTGCTATGTTAACAATTGATTTAAGACAAGATAAGATGACCTCTTCGTTGCTGTTAGTCAACATAAATATCAATTTTGGAAGAAGTCTTGCTCTCAAGACTGCATCAACTCCTCCAGTTCGATTGGAAGAGATCATGAACACAGTCTGGCAGGAAGACACTACATACAAATAATTTCTTTCATTTTCAAATCTCTTTTTCGTTCTACAAATAGATTCATGTTTTAGTATCAACCATTTCCGATGGGCTTACATTGAACATCAGCGTCTTTCAACAGTATTAAGGTCTGTACCCCGAAAAGAATCTGTTCCATTTGGAAAATGGATAGTAAATTTGTAGTCTCGTAAATTGAGCGGATATTTCTTTTCTTTTTTCTCAAGAGTTTGGCAGATACTGGAAGATTGGACGCAATAAACAAAGTATATGCTAAAGTTTTCATGTTCGTCATCTGTAAAAGAAGAGATTTTTTGCATCATTAACTTCCACCAATATTTAAATAACATATTTTTGCTGAATCAGTTTTACATTAGTACGAAATCGTTTGATGATATCAATCAAAGGAGGAATGATTCGCATATTCAAAAGCTTCCATCGTATGTCTACATTCTCGGCCTAATTAGAATTCAGTAACTTTTCAATATTACCCATATGTGTAAATACCACTCTGCAAAATACTAACTTCGTTGTATAAATCGTATAAACCGTTTTGTGGTTAAAGTACTATTGTCAATTAATTAAAATGTAAAGAAACTCAGTCTGACTCAGTCTAACCATGCAATTTCCCAAAGTTCGTACTGAATTTTCTACAATTGCTGGTTCCGATGATTGCAGCAAAAATATCATCTGTTGGATGACTCCATGATTGAGTAGAGATTCTGTACTATAAGCATTACCTGCGGAGATATTTGAAAGAAGCCAGGTTGTCTCCATAATCAAATTGGTATTGCCCGACTTAAGGAATTTGATACAATCTGGAATTATGTCCATATTTATCAAAGCAGAACTATTGGAAAGAAATATTTCCATTGTTGTAGAGAGCATTAAACGCCTTGCTGTTTTGATCCCTTCGAGTTGCATCTCAGAGTCCGGGCTATAATAAAATGTATGCTAATTATTTGCAGTAACTATATTATATCTTTGAAGTTTTTCATGCATTAAAACATTTTACATCTATTCTTAAATCAAGCGGACCTGCTAATGCAATTTTTAATGTTAGCAAGCATAGTATCATCTACCGCTTGGTTAACTCTCTCCTGTTCAGTGACTAATTCCATGGTTGGCCCATCTTTCTGACTTTCAATACTCTCTGTCTTCAGCCCCGACCTCTCACTCTGCCATTTTTTCTGTTTATGTACAGATATAATAAAAATCTTAAAAATTACATTTCCAGCGATTACTGAGGTATTCGGATTTACCAAATGTATGTTTACTTTTGTCAACGGAAATTCCTTTGATGGACTCAGAATATTTGGGTCTCTTTCGTCCATGTTCATGATTCTTTCAGTCAAACACAGCTATAACACGCAGTTGGAGACAATATTGTAACTTGTATTTCAGTGAAGGTAAAAATGACTTTCTCAAAGAAATATGCGTAGATTTTCAAAATCCCTTTCGTACAAAATTACTTATTTGACCCCCCTGATCAATCGTCAGATACCATGAATGACATGAATGACTGTAGTCATGGAAGATATCTTACTAGGATAAATCCAAATGCACTCAATTCAAATTCTCTGAAAAGGCTATGACTGTCTAAGAAAAAGTCTACATGTTCACGTATTGTCTTGGACACGACCAAGTGCCCATCGGATGCATTCTGACCTGCGTTTTGCTTTCATGGGATTGGTGGATTCAAATTCACATTTGCCAATGAAATTGCAGATTTCCATGACAAAAA
>JABASH010005230.1:0-12459 GCA_019776445.1 Tomocerus maximus | reverse complement strand
AGTTGTGTAACGGAGTTAATATATTTATGTAATATATAACAGCATTGTATTTATTATTACATTGACAAAGGCTTATCTTGCTCAAAGGGCATTGCTTCTATTAAGTTAAGGAAGCTTCCTCGCAAGTAAGTGATAGGAGATCGAAAGAGTCGTTGAATAAATACTTGACTGCTGTGATGCACTAGTCGTCGTAGTCGACAGAGCTAAAACGTGCACATCCTTTGTGTATTGCATTTGTGTAGTAAAAGTTCTTACATTTGTAATTCCAGTGAGCTAAGTGTTCTTTGTCGTCTAACGATGAGGACACGGACACTATGCAAAATAGCTTAACTGCGTGTTACGCATTTCATTTGAGATCTCTTGAGATTTGACTACAAAAGAAGTTTAAAATTATATCCTAAATATAGCCATGTAGATTGTGTACATTTGTATTTACTTGTAGGCAACACACTCTTATAGTATCAGGAGACAAAGATGTAGAAATGTAAACTCATGAACTTGATATCATTACATGGCCTTTTATTGCATTTACATACTTACCCTCATTGCATTGGGATTGTATTGTGGCTTGGCTTAAGTATTCATATATTGAGTTCTCTTTCTAGTGGGACTCTTTCTTCATGCATTTTACATACATTTACAGATATAAACACAATTTTCCTTGCCTACCTCGTTTCAAAATAGAATATAAGTGGCCACTCTGCAGGTAGTTGTAGTACTTTATATGTAATACTATAATCTATATGTATTTATAGTGTATAAATGTTAATATTGTACATAATATGCAAAGGACGTATATGATGAGTGCTGAAAAAGGATTCTCTGTAGTGCAGTAGAGATATGACACAGGTAATGGCTCTCAACTGTACAGTTTATATTGTAAATAAGCCTATTCCACTATTCATGTCTGTATAATGAAATCTTTTATGTGATTCTTCTTCCCATGAAACACTGCAATAATACACCACAGGATTGTTTTCAAAGGAACGCATTCTTTTCCCCTTCATGTCCTTTGCATCCTTTTCTTACTGCTACGTGTGTTGTCTTTCAGTCTCACTCTTTTTCAGCTAAGGTTTCCATACTACTCAACGAGAGTTAGTTCGAGTTTCGTTGAGATGTGTGTGAAGAAATTGTTGGGAGCAAGTGACATCGGAAATCAAAAGGAACCTTCACTACTACTCTTATAAAATACACAAACCATCCAATGAAACTTTACACCGATGGGAATTCTTTGGTTTCCATTCACATTCCCTACCTTTCAGTATTATTAGAAACTCTTCGCAATGTGTGAAACATCAGTTGACATATGTTATCTAGCTATATTATGTAAGCAAATATTCTTAATCATATCACTTGTAGTATTTTGATCTGGTAATTTACCTTGAATAAGTAGATAACATACAACAAATCGGCTTAGTACGACTAAAAATGGCACCCATGGACAAAATAGTGAAAAATAACTGACAATAATATGCGAGCTAAATAGATGTGTCAAAATACTTGGATATTTTATGTCTTCCTTTGTCCTAAAAGACGCCTGTCACCTAAGAAAATAATGGTACCAGAATTGCTAATTGGTTGTACATCCAGATAGTATTTCGCTTTGGCATTTAAAGGCAAGTGTCGAAAAATAAAGTTTCGGATATTCTCTTACCACATTGCGCACACGTCATCCTCCGTTTCGTTTTGCTATACATTTGCGAAAATTCTTTAGCAAAAGTAAAGGAATTCAAATAATTTGACTACCTATATGTGTACGCTATGGCAGGAGTAGGTATGCACAAAGAGAAATGACAAATGATGACATCAAATCCAATCTCATTCCATCAATGACCAAATAAATTTTCTGAGTTGAAATCTGTTTGAAATAGCTTTGTCGCTTGGGACACGTAGATAATTCTATCAGAGTCGTAATAACTGGAATCTGCTAAGTGGGGTGGGTACACAAGGCACGTGAAGATACTACTCATCAGGATTAGCATGCTAATTTTGATTTCGCCATTGTCCATATAAGTGAAGTCGATTTAGATACAAACTGATTCATTTATAAGTCTGAATCTAGTTCACTATACGAGCATACCTACGCAGTAAATCACAATTCATATGAATGTAGTGGAAATACCTCTTTTGATAAGTGTAGTAATGCATATAGGTGCTTGGTATACAGTTTCACTAGTCAAGTTTGTGTGATATGGAAACAAATATCCGTTCCAGTGGCATATATAGATGATGAAATACAATAATGGCTGAAAAATAGTTGTTCTCTTTGCATATTCACAGGCAGACATAGCTTTACAAATTATAATACAGTTAAGGTAAGTGTCTACCTGAGTGTGGCATTCCATAGACGTGAATTCCTTATTATAGGAATTCCTGTGTGTGTCATCAACGAATCGTAAGAGACTCACTCAATCCAACCGAACTGACTAGTCCATAGAAGTGTAACGAAACCAAAGTAAACCACCGAAACGTATTGAATTGAGAGACAAAGGTATTTTCACGCCTCGGCTCTTCGCCATTAGTGAGTTGGAACATTGACACAACCTATGCTTTGCATTGCCACGTAGTTACGTCTAACAAAACGTGATGGCATCTATCTAACTCTGTCTACCTATGCCCTCATCTAATAACCTACCTACTCTTCCAGTATAATACAGGAATGTTGTCAGCAATTGATCACGCGTGACATAACCTTACGGAACTGTCACAGAATAAAATTGTACAGTTCAACAAGAAAGGTCAATATACATTTTGCTCAAAAATCCATTTCATATTCTCTCAACGTATAATAAATTGTTCACACAAAAGATAGTTTTGTGAAGTTTCTTGTAAATTAAAACACAAATTAGCATAAATATTAGGTAATACTTTCAAACCTTGAAGTACAAAGTAAAAAATAAGGACTGAAATTATTACATTGATACTGCAGATTGCTTTTAAAGGTTTTTGGATACAAAATATTTTGTCGGGTTAGGGTTAGCATCCTAAGAATTTATAAGCGGAGAAACTTATCAAACAGTACAATCTAGTTACTTGCATAAGTTATTCTATGGTCGGTAGAAATAAAAATACTAACGAATTCCGTTCTACAATGATACGACTGCAATTGGAGTCTGTGCACAATTTACATATGTTGAACATCCTAATTGCCACAGTAGCATTGCACATGGATGCCTTATTAGCTGTAGATCACCCGGCAGATCATCTTCTCTCTAATTTGCTAACTATACTTGTATGTACATGGGAATATTAACAATGTGCCACTATATAGAGACTGAATATATAGAAAGAGACTTACAATAGAGACATAAACTATAAGGGTTGAGGAATAAGTAATGTGATATGAAACGGGATGGACCGCATGTTGTGACTGTGTGTCAGGAAGTCAGGAGTTATGATGTGCATTTGAATGGAGCCTCTGCCTGCATATATATTTGAAGAGTTATACTACATTAAGCTTGATTTCGGGTTGTGCTAAAAGAGAATATAGGAAACTTTCACCGAGGAGGGAATGAGAAAGGTGGTCGACCTACTCTGTTCTACTATTCATGGTTTACTTTGATTTGGTCATGGCATATCACCAAGAATTTCTACAGAGAAAGTGAGTTCGCAGGAGTCAAAATGGAGAAAGGGAGCATGCATAATAGGCCCATTTCAGAGATGATAATTTGACTAACGTCGACTCGACCTCAAAAATGATGTGGAACATGAGCCGAACCTTTTCACTATAACTATCACACCTTAGTCTGTAATATGTCTATAAATCTTTACTACTGCAGTATCCAATAGGAGAACCAAAGAAAAACTTGTGCAATCAACGGATATCACAAAACTGTATATTCCTGGTATAATATGCATTTTGTGACATAAGTCTCATAGGTTTTATGGGAAATCCAATTCTGTCTGAGATTATACTTCCATATCTATACTGCTATAATAGAGATATAGTTATGTCACTGTAGACACGATCATTATAGTGTAACTAGGCAGAGTGAGTTGGATTAGCATCTGCATAGAGATACACAGTTGTTAGAATGATACACAAATACATTGCCGGATTTTGAATAGAAAATGTTGGAACTTTACACTGTGGTTTGGTTAGTTTACGTGAGTGTGAAAATTGTGTAGTGGCTAGTCGTGTAGTAATTCCCATTTAAAACCAATAGGCCTACATAGGTAGGATATTTTGAATGCAGATATGTATAGCGTATTTGAATGGCATGTAAGCCTGAGAGTTGTGATCTTGGCAAAACTGAAGTTGAACTGACGCTAAGCTGAGTATTAGCGCCAGGACAGAAAGGAAGAGAAATTATAGTAGCTAAGCCCTAAGCTCTCTATTTGTACACAAGTATAGTTATTGTATAAGTGTGTGGGTGGGAAGGTTATTAGGTATGAAAGGTAAAGGTTGGTATAGGTATAGGTAATAGTAAGTGTACAGTAGCATGTGTAACTGATTGGATAACCTAATCGATCATATAAATTGCAGAGTTTATAAGCCTGAATGAGTTAAAACGAGACGAGAGATTTCACACAGTGGCTATTACCGAAAGAATAGATAGACACGATGCGAATGCAAACAGATTGAAGAGAAAAGGGAGATTCCTGGTATAGACTCACTTCTCAGTCAAGTCACTCACTTACATCACATCATACAAGATGATATCGGTTTCTATCTAATGTCACTACTAGAAATAGAGTTGAATGAAGGTTTTCGGTTCATATGCTTTTCTATTGGCATTATCGCTTCTGAAAGCGGGAGATCTAATGGCTCTTTTCTGATAGCAAGAAAATGTCCAATTCGGAAAATGACATCCCTCCAGCTCTGTCCTGTCGATGAACTGATACAGAATGGTAATATCCAGAACTAGCCGTCCGTTTGGCTTTACATCCACAGTCTGAATTGCTTCACTCTTATTACTCCTCCTGACTTAACGTACATTACATAAATACAAAGAAAGGACAATTGACTAGTGTTCTTTAGCAATGTGTGATGTGATTCAATGTGGGCATAAAACTAGGCTCAGCCATTGCGCTACTCTCATATAAAACAGTCTAATGTAATCTATGTAATATCGTCTAAGTGTCTGTACACTCTGTATAAAGGATTGAGTAGACAAGAGAGAGATCTACTGGAATCCTTGGAACAGTTGCATTTTCTACCGCTAATACCTAGAATTTCTAAATATATACCCAAAATGGGATTCGTAACGAAGGTAGTGCCTAGATATACGTAACATTGTCAGATATATAAGTCCATGGACTGTGTGAGACAGTGAGGCCATAAAGTTAAGAATGAGTGTGCCAAGACGTGACCAGAGTGCGAACTGTTTATTTCCAGGTTCGAATTCTGTCCGAATATTTCAGAATGCATTGTGTTAATTCCCCTGCGGTAATTCAGTTAACATGGATTCACGGTGGCCTGGCCAAAGCAACCCAATTCCACTTCACACGCGACAAACGCTTTAAGAATCTTCAAGTTTTCATGTCAAATAAAGTTAAACCCCACTGACGACGTTCTATCCGATATTCCCGCAGTTTCCCAAAGCGAGGAAAAGCAGTTAGTCAGCCATGAGGAACAAATCTCTTTCCCTCAGACTTGTCTTTCCTTTCAACTTGAATTTTCAACCCAAGATATTTACCTTTTCCTTCTGCCATGTATCATTTACTACACCACACAACCCAAGGCCAAGACCACAGCAATTTCTCTTCTTATACTCAGCCACAGTGAAAGTAAGTAACTTCAGACTTTTCTTTGAAAATCGTCTCCACTTTGTAATGCGGTCCTAAAAATTAGTTTCGACTGTATAAATTACATGAAAATGACGTTTATTTCGACTTTTTTGGTATTGAATTAGTTTTAAACGATTTCAAATCTACTTGGATCTAGAATGAAAGTACACAAATGAGCCATCGACCTTGGAGTGTGTAAACAGTTTTCTTCAGGCAGTGTGTGACAAGGTAATGTGTACTGTGATAGTTGTTTTTATTTGACTTGTAATTACAAGTTGTAGCAATTACACGGACGTAAATTGTAGGATTGCTAGAGACTTTGTAAATACTTTGTATTCAGTTTACTTTGTATTAAGTTATGCAATTACATTACACCGCATGATAGCTGTCTAAACAGAGGGAGAAGAGAGCGTGTGCATTCCCAATGTTAAACCAACAAAGTATTTGTAGAGAGGCATGTTATTAGTTGGACGTATTTATTTAAGTGATCTAGAAAAACAAAATTTTTCTATGTAGGTCTTGAGTCCGCTGGATGGTAGGCATAACTTTCCAAGTCAACCTAAATGAGCATTTAAATTCGTGTAAGAGCTGGTCGGAAGAATGTTAAGTAGGTATTTTTTCTGTGGAATGCCCAAACTACAGCAGTACTACATACCTTCGGAGTGAAATTAGTAGACTTTTGCTTGCATTAGTTACATTAGTTACAGATGTGATCATGCTATGCTATGGTAAACTAATAGGGAGCAAAAGGAAACCAGTAAAACAAGTCGACTGCATGCCCAATCTAAAGAGAAAATTATTGATTCTGATAGTTAAGCATAGTGTTTGGAGGTACAGTCGTTTTGTTTGTTAGTACCCAATTCATCGCTCTGCCGTTCCAATCAAATTGAATCCTTGTTAAATATCGATCAGCATCTGAATATTTAAGTGCCCACTATTACTATGCATTCAACGAACCCAAAAAATACAATATGTCAGACTCTACTGGACTATCTTCAAATTAACGATTTTCTGTTAGACATATAAACGGATTAGATAAATAGTTACCTAATTGAAAGCATTTTTGTTTAGCGTACCTTGGTTTCCTTTGATTTAACTGGGGTACTTATTTTCGCTTTGTTGGCTTTGTTTCGCCTTCCTTGCATGTTTTTACTAAACAGTTCATTTCAATTCAATTTACATAGCTTCCTAACAGGTAATATGACTGGAGGAATCACAAACTCACAGGCTATGAAAAACTCAAAGGATTCTCGAATTATACTGTGATAAGCATTAGTGCTTTGCATAAATGTTTATTTTTCTATATACTATCCATAGGCTTTAATACATAAGGTCCGTGTGTACATACATAGCTAGCAGAAACTAGGACTAGACACATGAAAGTGTTGAAAGCAGAAGATGTAACCATACATTATGTATTTCTCTACACGAAGCTACTAATGGTATCAAATCCCATGGTAATTTACCTTCATTACTCTCCTACGTTGGTTATGCTAAGGTAAAGGTAGAGAAATAACCAAACCGAACTAAACGAATCTTATTTTCTTCTGTCTTTCTTTATTTTCCAACTTTACAGTATATAACCCAAAGGAATAGGAAAGTAAAGGTCGAGCAGACCTTGTTTATTCTACTGCATCCTTATCACTAGTACAATGCACATTTACTGTAGTTTGTTTTACAACTGCTATGCATCACATGAAATTCACATCTCAAGACAAGACAAAACACATTGATATTGGTTTAGGAATAAATCTTCTATGAAGATGAACGTGAAATGCTACATAGGATACAAAACAGAATTTTATGTTGGGAAGGAACAAGTCGATATATTGTTAGGTTTGGGAAGAAATGATTCCTAGTTCAAACACTCGAGAAGCGAAGACAGCAGCTGAATAATAAATAACTCCCTCGTTAATCTTAAATCAGTTTAATTTGAATCAATAAAGGTAGACTATACTTTACAATGAATTGTAACCAACTGTGTGCACGGTGAACCCAACCATGTCAAACAGTTTTCTTATGTGCAAGGTGTACTCAATATATAAATAAACCCTTCCTAATATGCGTTACGCATACGCACAGATGAAAGAGAAGGTTACTAAATAGAAGACATTGTGCCCAGTCGACAGAAAACGCATAAGAGATTAACTTGTCTTTGATATATGAGGATGGACACACTATACTCTTTTATTACTGTGATATCTACTGCTATTAGAAATTAATGGTGACTAATGGTCACTTTATTATTCTATATATTTAATGCCTTCACTTATCAACGATTTTCATTCCCTAATTCTACACTTTACATCATGTTCTCTGAATCATTCTGCTCTAGTTCATTCAGTATGTGTAGTACAAGAGAAGTGTTGAAATTTAAATGATATTTCAGAGAAATACTAATGGATTTCATCATTATATAGTGTACTGTGTACTTGTCTTAATACTCGTGCTTGGTGGGTATAGTTGCTATATCGTAGATTATGCTTATATATTATATCCGTGTCGGTAATCCTTCTGTCCTGTCCAATCTCTTCCTTTAGGAAAATAAATTACCTCATCACCCAAACAAAGCTCACCTACCACCTTCTTTCTATTTTAATTGATTTTCATTAGTTCACCTCGGCTGCTTCCTTCAAAAGAAACCCATCATAACCCAAGCGTAAATGGACTGTTCCACAATAACCACTTTCTATGGACAGATATCTGCCGTACATCTCTAAACTATAGTATATAACTACCTATATATAACTGGGAAACGACTAAAAACAACAAATCTCCGACGATTTCTGATTTCAATATTTTCAATACTTCTATGTCAAATTATTATAATTCCGTCATATAAACTAAATGCTTAATTATTTTACACAGATCATTCTATGGCATGATGTTACCATCGCCTGTACCCATCACAGCGCTCTACCGTTTACTGTGGCTATAGACAGATTCAAATGCATTGCCGCATTGATGCCTATACGTTCAGTATTGCTACTGATAAAATACATAATGCACTGAAAAATATTGCTCGTGTAGGAAAAGTATTACGTCTTATTGTATGTATGATAATAAAGTGTAGCTAATATATTTCCTACCAGCCATTTTGAACTATTTGACAGTTGACATGATACGGTATGCATTTTATTAATGCCTTCCACCCTAGCAATTCCGACAGCACACACTCTAAAATTAATTTTCAGTGCTCAGTACAGAGTTAGATGTTTAAGCAAAAAAGGGAAGATATAGTAAGTTCCAATTTAGAACAAACTGAGGTTGTAAAAAGGTATGTTTAGTGGAATCTTAATTGGTTTAGCATTCGCTCATACAAGATTAGGTATGTACATGTGATTAACACCCATTCATTAGACTTAAGCTCTGTGTTGGTTTGACCAGCATAGCGACACTAATTAAGCAAATGACAAATTTTAAGGTATAACGAGACCCAGGAAGAGAAATAACTTGAACTTTGAAATTGTCTAGGAATTTTTGTGACTCTGCACTTACAGTAGAGTACCTACATAGCTTATGTCTTGTAAATGAAATAAAAAATGGTCTTTAATTGCTTTGAACCTTTATTGCTTGAGAATAAGTATGCATAAAATCACCTCTAATTTTACTGCACACATGTCTTTGTAAAAATTAGAGCGAATGCAGCTTGAAAAGTTCCTTTGTATTCTAACTACCCTGTTGTGTAGTGGTAAACATTATAAAATGCACATACACACGATAAGATAAGACGACCTGAATCCAGTGCACTAACATGCAACGTATTTTTATGGTAAGAAAAAGAGTGTATAAAAAAGTTTGAATAACAATTGCTAATAAGTTTCGAGATTTCAAAGGAGAGAAGTCTAATAATAATGAATGTATTTTTCAAGAGAGTTGATTTCACTTGGGACATAGTAAATAGTTAGCATAGAATTTCTTATCCGACACATTATTATAGTTTACAATTTAGAAGGACCTTGTAGTTCTACTGCTGACAGACAAACAAACAAACAAGTTTTATTTAATGTATTTCTCCTCTGTGCCCAAGGCTTATTAGTATGCTGCCTGTCATGCTGTGGAAATAAAAGATTTACAAACACACTGCAGTAAATAATATCATTGAGATGATGCGTATTATTCAGAGTTACATAGTGCTAGTTAAAAATATTTAGTTAAATTTTACAGTTGTAGCAGGTAGTTTTACAATGGGTTTTTATTACCTTACAACCGATAGCGAGTAGCTAACGAGGCAGGAAGGAGAAATTGGAGAGATAATCTTACACGACACTATCAACAAAGGGAAAAATGGTCATTAGTAAAGTAAATAATGGGGTGGGCATTGAGAAAAGGTAAAAAAGCAGCCAAATAAAAATTGCAAGGGTGGTTGGCTCGTTTTGAAAACTCTTGAGAAGCACAATGGAGTTTTTTCATTGGGAGTCAAGTAAGTTTTACTCCATTCGGTGCCTTTTCAGTCGTTTAGCTTGGTGAAGTGGATGTTTTGCTCTAACGACATTACTCTTACTCTTCGCAGTTGCATTACAAAGCGTTGTATATAGAATTGAATTACGAAGACTGCAATGCAATGGTGTGGAATTGATATAGCAAAGAAAGGAAGTCGGGGGAAAGAAGAAAAAGTTGGGTAACAAGAGCGATCTCTTCGTCGCCTCGAGTCATCTTTTAATTGAGTAACTGATATCTCATAAAAATGAGCTTTACTCCTACCTTCCCTCAACATTTTCACTCTGCTTTTGTTTGTTATTATACTTATCTAGATACACATACTTTATGTAAATCATTTCCCATACAAAAAACCTACCGCTCCTCACTTATGCCAGTTTATCAAATCCGAATGCGTTTTTTACTTTTCTTTTTCAATTCAAATTAAACAGTTGTGCTTGGGGCAATATGCATTAAGGTGCACAGCTTGGGAAGAGAGAAACTTGAGCAAAATTTCAGAATGTAGACTGGAAAGTCTAAAATCATTGAAAATAAGAGAGAAATTTGATAGGAGAAATAATATGTATGCATCGTACGTAGCTACTGGAGCATGTTGAGAAATGTAGCGCACAGCTACGCAACGCATTTGCATTACATTTTAACAGTATCAATGTTAGTTTAAAGGGTTAAGTAGCACAAAGAAGCTGTATAGATTCTAGTCCAGTGCAGAAAGAGAACACATATTGAATTGCAAATCTCCTTTTGCTTCTTCCTTCCAGGAATGAATTTCTGACGATAATTGTAGCTCAGTGCAGTGGAATTGCATCTCAGAGAATGGGGAAATTGTGCCTAATGAAATTTCTATCTTGCTCCAACAAAACAAATAAAGAAATTACGAGGAGTAAAGTATTTAGTACCTACTACTACTGCAATGCTACTTTGATGAGAGTCAATAAAGTTATTATCGAACGTTTGGAATTAAGAAAGGGAAACTACTATGAATGCGCCTAATCGTTATTAAATAAAAGTGCCTACACCCATATACACGCTATATAAGGTACTCATTTATAAGTGTAACCTACTTGATGTAGAAACTATAACCCTTAGAAATTTTAGTATTTTTATTCTTTGTGAAATAATTGTAGAGCCCCTGGTATAGATAGATAGGAGACGTAGCGTACTAATCCAGAGAAATATAGTAAGTTACACATGATAACATAACTTTTGTTGCTTTTCTTTATTATTACTACAACATAACTCAAGTTCAGTTAGATTTTACTTTTACTGTCTGGTGGCACAGCTTGGTCCATGTGATGTGTGTGGGTCTCTGTTCTCTGGCCTGGTCGGCAAAGAAAACATTCTTCAGCCTTGAGGCTCATGCTGACTCTACGTCTCTTAAGTTGTTACTACATCGCGCTAAACGGAACAAATGGAACAACGCACACATACATCATCAGCATTATGGGCAGAAAATGCCCCGAGTTGAGTCCAACTCGCTATAGGCTTAAGTAATTCAGTTCACTTCCCTCACATCACTTCACTAACTTGGAAGAAAAGGCAGGTGTGCTTCGATTTTGTTATGTTGTTATAATATTATCATGTACCTACGACCTACTATTCTCTACCTCCATTTCTTCGGAGGAGGGAGTTCAAGAAATAATCTTCCAAGATGTTCTTTCCATTTTCATCTTGACTACTCTTATTGAATCTACATTACACTAACTTATATTCAGACACTGTATCCAGGAGGTGCTTTTCTTACAAAATATTATACGTGCATGGGATAATACGGAAAACTGAGTTAATGCACTATCTTTCCATTATGTACTTACCCCTCTTTCATTTCTTCAAAGACCTAGTATGAAAAAGAAATAAAGATAAGGAGACGCGAACATAGAAAACTTCAGTTCACTTGATCCACTATACACTTCAAATAGTAGCACTCCCACATATATACAATGTATATACAATGTATAACCCGTTTTAGGGTAAATAGTAATGCAAAGAAAGAATTCAACTCAGATATCTTTATTCTTCCATGCTACTATTTTTATACAGATATTGTGTCCATCACAATACTCTTCATATAGAACTAAAGAAAACCTAACCAAACCAGGTAATAAAATAAATGTCTTAGAATAGATGAGATTCTTTTCTGTTCCCTCTGTCGGGTATTCCATTTGAATCTTGCTGGGAAATACTTCCGTCATTTCTTTATACTGCTGTGTTACAAGTCTACGGGCGGCTCATTCTCAGTTTGGGTAAGACGTCCACCACTCCTACGGCTTACTTAACAAATCAAGTTTTTTT
>JABASH010005229.1:0-12459 GCA_019776445.1 Tomocerus maximus | reverse complement strand
TAGGTTCATTTTATTTTCAGACTCTTTTTTCCAGCAGAAACTGCTTGAGTATACTAAAATACACTGTCGGCACAATTAAGGCTGAAAACATTTTTTGTAGATTGAAAACCTTTTTCTTCGTATCAATCTAAAATCTAGAGTATTAAATACCTAATTAATCCAAGCCATGTTAACTTTAAATCCATGTTTTATGCATTTGCTCCATTTATCTCAAACTTGAAGATTTATGGTTAAAGTGGATTTCTAGTTTCATTCAACCGATATGACTGCCTTGGTAGATACAGTTACAGTTTCCCAACACTACTATAATTATTTATGTATTTTTATAGTAGCAACTTGAATTATGAATCATAAGACATGACATTAAAGAGAGTGTGGCTTACCTATCATGACGCGAACGGTCTTGTGCGTCATTTTGAGAGGATACTCAAGTGGTCGGCAGATCGCATAGTAGCGATCGACGGAGATGCAACACAAATGGAGTATTGATGCTGCAAGTGAAAAAATATTTCAAGAATAAATACAAGAAGCATTAAAACATTAAGTCGAGACGAACAAGCCATTAGAGCCTACTCACACTTGAGGCTCTTGTAAATAGCTCAGAGGACACATGTTTGATCTTGAACGATAAATACAAATCTGCAGGAGCTGCGCCTGTGATGGTTTAAGTGTGAATCTATTCGATCTGCGCTACTGTATGAGCTATGTGATTTAAACTGAAGTAAATGTACTTTTTTTCATAGTTTATGATATTCGAAAGACGAGAGTAAATATTTCTAAGAGCATTTGTCTTCCGGCGAGAGAGTCGCTACATGTCTAAGATAAGTACTGGATCTGTAGTAACTATGTAATGTATTTATACACTAAAGTACTTAACGGATTTGTTAGTATGGATCCACTAAGGTAAGTAAATGGTGGGCAAAGATCCAATCTCATCTGATGCTGAAGGAAATCAAAGGAAAAGTAGAAAATGAGTCCTAACGATAAGTGCAGCATCTGTAGATCATTTCGTTAGTCATGCTATGCTCTCAGATGATAATGATTTTGATAGCCTATGACATATTTAGACAGGAAGGTAATTCAAACTGAGTGTAAATGCTTGTCGCTCAACTAACATTCTCCGTGAGAGTGTTTTTAATGGGGATTCCAATGACCGGTCTGTTGACTGTGTGTGTGTGTCTATTTTCTACAGACAGACCTTCTCTTTGTGTTCAATTTAAAATGAAAGCTTCACCTGTGCAAAAGTAGACGTCCAAGGAGTTCCACACGTCGCACATCACTGAGCCCCACAGCCACCGACCTGCCACAGCAAAAGAGACACTTATAAAAGGATCGTTTATACTTTGGCTTTAATGGAATGCTCTACACATCTCTTATATTTATTAAATCCTCGTCTATGTCTCTAACTTAATTCATTTCCCACTCGCTACAACTTAATAGATTTCAATTTGAGCTACATTACTACATTACATGATGCAACATTCATAACAATCAACTACAGTTTCGTTGAAAACATTGTAATCGTTTCAGTTCACTCTTGATGTTTACCGAAACGCTGTTAATTTACAGAGTCACTCTTCTGTTCACTCTGTGGGAAGTTACGCAGAATATTCTTCATTTACTAAAGTGCATAGGCGTAACTAGTAACAGTAATCATCACGCGTCAAGGACAAGGATACCTCTTTAATTTACTTGACTTGACTTTACATTACTAAATATGACATAGTAGATGTATACTTTCTACTGCATCAACTTGTAAGCTCAACTCATTTCATTTTTTGTCAGAAAAAACGCTTACAGAGCATTAAAAAGTGAAAAACGCCAACGTAGCGTTGACTCATACATTTATAGGTACATCCTAGAACTAAGGCATTGCCTATAAGAGGACATGTCACAAGGGGAGAGGACATTGCATATTCGGGGATTAAATCTTTTCCGAGATTCAGTTTAGTCTGGTCAGGCTAGTGCATACTATACTGAATATATTTCATCATATGCTATGGCCAATCCAACGAAAACTAAAATGCTCATTGCCAAAGCCAAACTATAACTGCAAAGGGAAGACTTCTCTTTATTTAGGTATGCATCTACGGATATAATGTACTAGCATACATACAGAGCAAAAAGAGTGCACGGAGTAGTAGGAGAAAGAGAGCCAAGAGTTTTTATGGCCCACCAGCCAGCTGTTATCTACAAATCTTGTGTGCCAATGCAGCATATTGCAGTTGTGATGTGAGGAATCATTAGAAAACCAAACCACTGGAGAAAGGAATACAAACTAGCCACTATCAATAATAGTAGTTCACATGCATTTGCATACTATACTTACTAGTCCTACAATACACAGCAAAGGTACTACTGGAATTACTCTATATAGCTAATGCACTGTCAATGAATGCAAATCTAAGGTGTTTAGTAATTTAATTTGTCCGTCCGTACATTTTACTTATGGCGAGTTGCAAACTATTTGCTTAACAAAAAGTGTACTACTATATAATTACCTCTATACATTATAGTAGCTACAGATAATGCACTGTCAATGAATGTAAATCTAAGGTGTTTGGTAATTGTACTAACGTTCGTCCGTACTACATTTTACTTATGGTGAGTTCCAAACTATTTGCTGTACAAAAAAGTGTGTCATTTATATTAAGTTTAGTTACGTCAGAGAAAAGTTGTTAAGTAAAAATAACTTGACTATTAGTTGTGTAAACAGGGGTAATAGAGGCGCAACTACTTTTACAAGTAGAAAATGTAACTTGAGTTGCATGCACGAAAACAGAGTTTATTATTTTAGTCTATTGTTACGTCAACATGTATACTAGAGAAAGATAGGTAGTAGATAATAGGCCAAAGTTTTAAATGAATGAAAAGTAACATCGTCAACATTCCTTTGACATCAGCACAGCAGCGGTTTGCTCGCACATCCTGTCACATAAGTACGTTGGCAAAGCGGCAGCGGCAGCCTTACTCATCAGAACATATCACTAGCTGTCATAACATAACAAATGTTGAGACAACCGAAATTATATTCAGACCTACACTCACTCACTCACGTTTATATAAAACTCAAAAAAGTCTGTACACAACTATACTGTATAGTAGTATAAAGCATATTCGTATGGTTTTAATGTTAACTATCTAATATTAGTCTATCCCAAGATCTATATGCCATCTGACTATAGGTATTTCTTGTACTAGATATTATCTGCATCGTCACACATGCACGTAAATATGCAGATGGCTAAAGAACGGGAAAGATTTAGTAGAAGCAAATGAAAGCTACATACTTTAAATTAGTAAAGTGGAGGAGTTAGATATGAGAAAACGCAAATGTTGAAGATGATGGCAACGGAACGAAGAGAGAGGAAACAGAATGAAGGTTTTTGGGTTACTTTGCTGGCATGGCATGATGGCCATGGTTTCATTGGGTTTCCTTGGGTTGGGTTTGGCTTGGGATTTCACGGCAATTACTTCCATGCTTAGCAGTCACTTCTATGTACACTAAAGGGATATGGTTGGATACGATGGGTTTGGCTGAAGATAATACTTATTATTATATGTACTAGTAAATAGGCATAGATTACTTATATAAATTAGATAACTTATATAGCAGGTACGATCTGATAACTTTTATAGATATACTATAATCTATAGGAAATGCATTGCATAATAGAAGAAAGAACGTAGGTTTTGGCCACAGAACCTCTTTCTCTTTTGAGTTTCATTCGACTCTGCGACTATTCTAAACTAAACTGAAGGCATGACATGAGGAATGAGTTAAAGATGCCATGTCACGGCCGGGCATTCCATATTACACCACACACCATACACTTAACTGAAGCCAACTAACAGTAGTATATAGTTTCCTATTATAAATATACCGTTGAATTCTCAAAGGGGCAGACACAACTATGTCTATGCTATTTTATTGAGATAGCTATTAAACTGTTAAGATATCTTAAAGTTGCACTATGTTATATAACTGATGACAAGTGGGGTACTAATGCGCATTGCATTAGTTAGTTAGTACCTACTTCTAGAGGTTTTTGGGTAGTCGGAGGGGAATGTCTTAAGAGTTAACAGAGTGGGAAAGATAATGTATAATGACTCTTATTGACTAGAGCAGTCAGTGTGTTAACTTAACTGAAGTGAACTAAAGGGACTCACCTCCGTTGAGAGACAGGGCAGCGTTGAATGTCATGGCACAGAGAGCCACCAGCATGTCGGCCAGGGCGAGAGACACGTAAAAGTAGTTTGTGAGAATTCGTAGCTTACGATGCCGCATCACGGAAACGATCACCAGCATGTTCCCTATCACTGCTGCCACGATTATGCTCACAAATACCATTCCTTTCAGCGTGAGGAGGGCAACCTTAAATCAACACATAGAAAAACATTATCACTGAATGTCCGCTACAATGATTTATGACATGACATGACACGACACTATGCCTATTACTCCACCATTATTATCTTCCACACAGAAAAACTTTCTCCACTTTCCCAACTCCATTCTTTTATTTCATTTCATTAACTCTTATTATATGGCACGTGTGGCTATGTCTGTATAACATACCGACTGCCGACTGTATAATACATACGTATATAACACTTATAAGGCACTAACATAATTTACGTAACTAAGCTTCCGCCGTTCTCTTACATTTCTGTAGCATACTTTTGACTTTTTCGCAATATTCTTTTCGTTTTTTTCTCTGCTGTTTGAATATAAATTCACTTTGAGATGCATTAATATTATAGTAATGGTAATGTAGTAATGAATTTCTACCATAGCTTCTACCTGTACATGTAACAATCTTTTTTAAGTGTAAAGTTACTGCGGAAAATAGAAAGTTAGTAAAGAAAGTAAAAATTATGTTAGAGACTATGCCTAAATTTCTCTTTCAGCGTTGAGAACTATGGGCTGGAGAGCTTATCAACGCGATTAAATCAAATACGAGGTTAGCTCCATTGTGTTACTGTAGTATGAACGGTATAATGTGGTATATGTGACTGTTGTAGTAGCAGAAGGTCATAGAATGATATAAATTCGGTCATAATGCTACTTTTGTAGGAGATATTACTATAGATGAAGTAATAATGCGAAATAAAATAAAAGTTAAGTGTATGGGAGGGGGTGTAGTGTAATGTTGCAGTTTCGTTTCTCTCACGAGTAAAAAGCACGGTAACTTTCCTTTGGCTTTTCTTTGGTCTCGCCTAGCAATTTCTATGGTTTTTGGTCTTATCTATTTTGTGGTTGCTTATTTAGTGCATATTGCACACATAGTTCTGGATTCTGTGGAATAGTTTAATCTAAAGTCGTGGGAAGAGAAAGCAAAGCAAGTCAGATGAGAAGAATTACTAGAACTATGTTCACATTTCACATTCACCATTGATGTGTCCCATTTCTAGGAACTTTACTAAGGAACGAGCCCATCTAATCATCCAAATTGCCATTCTGAGGCCCACAATTTACTTTACAGAGGCAAAGAGACACGCCCTCAAATCTTTCCTCCAGCTTCATCTCAGCAATACAAAAGGTGCTCCATATACACTTTCACTATTACCAATATCTACTCCACTAAATACCTCCGTATGCTCTCCTCATCCCTTTATTTCACTTTTCTTTGCCAACTTACACTCTTTTACAGTTACTTAATGCTCTTTCCAGACTTTCTCTACCTTTGGCTCTCATTTCCTTCTCCGACTCACTTTCACCTACAATATTTTTTAGGCTCTGCAATGAACTCAGTCTGGGCCAATGTCTATACTCCTTAACACAACAATATAGATATGCACTCTCATGTCAAACTACATGTACTGGATTTACGTCTACTTCCCATCCGGTTCTATTTACTGTGTTTATAAGAAACAAACAGGTAAGTAATCCACTTTCACATGGTATGCACTACGTACCAGCACTGCCAAGCACTTTTAAACAACCTAAACAAAAAGTCAATAAGTAAATTGCACTTACAAAACTTACCTACTGCATATTTTTCTTTCTTTTTTAGTTTTTTGTACTTACAACAAATAAAAATACGGCAGAGTAAACTTACTCTTCTCTGGAGAAACAATGCAATCTTAATGTAGGAGAAACAATACTATGTAATATTTGTTTTTAGGATATAAAACAAAAACACGAGGTACTTTCTTTTCCTCTGCATCTCTCTGTATAGTGCATTTCTAGCGTATATGTACTGGGCGCTGCGTACTCGATCCATTTCTACACATGTACACTGTAATACCCATTCATATACATATATGGACAATAGGTGGTATAGTGTAATACTTCACATATAAAAGGAAACTCAAATAATAATCATTGAATCTTTTTTATTTACCGTTGAGAACCTAACTAACCTTGTACCTACCCAGTTACCCAGTTGTACTCTAGAGAATTGTGAATAGAAAACAAATGCATATCTCGTACAAGCAGGTTGTATAAGCAATTTGTCAAGCTATACTATCACGGAAGAACCCCGAAATACCAACACATTTTTGGCAACAAATTTTTCAGCTTTTCAGCCTTTTTACCAACACATAAACACCTCTTTGGCAACACACGTGTTCCATGTACGATGTTCTTCACGTACATGTCACTTCAAGCAAAACACACCATCTTACTCATCCACTGCCCACTTGGATTACCATATTATTAGATCACCATATTACCATACCTACTTAGATAATGAATGTAAGAAGTAAGAGAAGGCGAGTCGACAGTACAAAATTTATGGTTTACGGTTTACCTAATAAGAACTATTGGTCTTGTTCAGAAAAGGATATTTGTAGTTGCAGTGGTGGGGGATCAAAGACAAGAAAATGGGGAATTTAGTGAGGGGATCAAAGGTTGGATAGATGGGACACATCAATTATGACAATATTGCAAGAAAATTTTGTTTCGGAAAGGCCAAGGACTTAGCATTGGCAAATCCCGGAAAATCAGGGAAATATTTGACGAGGCAACTAAAGAGCAAGGTTTGGAAACACAGGCAATCCTATGTGTGCATGTTCCTGGTTTAAATACATTTAAATTCTAATTGAGTGAATAAAAACATACTGTTGCCAAAACAGGAATGATGTGTTGGCCAAAAAGGAAACGTGGATTGGTAAAAATGTATTTGATGTGTTGCCGAAAAAGTGTTGGCATCTAAGGGGTGAATCATACTATCACTGTGTTACACTGCATTTGAAATTAAACCACAGATAACATCATTTCCTAATAATATTTATAATACCACGCTGTTGTGCACTATCGAACGGACGCCGAATGAGCTGACATTATTATCATTCTTGAAATGTCGCGTTCACATGTGCATAAAGTCTTTTAGGCAGCAACGTCAAATTTTAATATTTACCAAACGTAAGATTTTGATCATTTTTGACTTAGAATGCTGAACCTGCTTTCCCTTTCCCCACTTTAAAATAAAGGTGATGAGTGAATATTTACTATTTAAATGATGCCATGAGGCAAAACTTCAGTATGTATTTACTCGTATTTACTTCACCATTACTGTTTTGACTCGTATTTACTTCACCATTTTCATTGCGCCACATGCATCCACCAGTCGGTTACCTTTTGAATTAAATTGAAGCATTCTTGTTTTATCAGGGATTTGGATTCTACAAGGCCTTCGGTGACTCTCTGCAGTGACTTTCTTGTCTAATTAATTCTCTTGACTTTATTCACACTATTTGAATTCTACTTGTTAGTTCGCTCAAGTGGTAAGCCTTGTACAGGTTCCAGTAGGCACATCAAGGTTGTTAATAACTTTTCTGGTTGCCGAAACATGGATTTGTAATATGTATATGATGTGGCTATGGTCATGGTAAATCAACAGTAGGAGCTCCTACTTGCAGAACAGATATTTTGCAAACAAACAATAAGCGAATCTTGTCAAAACTCCCACGCAGTGTCAGTAATAATGAAAATGATAGTTATTATTTGCATAGCAAAATTATTAAGTAGAATTTGTGTTGAAAGTCTATATATTTACTAAAGCATCATGCATATAATTAAAACCCTTCTAGCCAACAAAACTTATCATTAGTACAAGAACTATGTGGATCCATGTAGGAGTGTAAGCGTAGGAGGTTGAATACACAATCTCATTTAGTACCTATATTGTAGGTAGGTAGTATTATTATCTATAGTCCCTTAATTATTTTGGTTTTGCAATGAATACGAAATCTGCAGTGGTTTTGCATAATATGCAGATAATATTCTGTGGATTTCTGGAAGCAAAGTCTCCGAGTGTTGCTTAGTCCCACCAATCAATATTAACGTCCTTTCGTGAATAAGTCGGCACGGGCAATTGATCCTGCTATCTGCAGTGAATTTAGTAATGTTACAAATACCAAACGCTAATACTGCATGTCTAAGTAAATAGTTAGCGAACACATTAAAATGTTTAGCTAGAAGTTTAAATCATTAGCCAAAGTTTCTTCGATACATGCCTTTAAAGAAAACAGGTACTCCTTTTATAGCAGAGGATTTTTTGGGAGTAAATCCCTGACTGTATGGCTTATGCAGTTTACATCTAGTTTGATTGAGCAGCCAACCATAAGAAGCATGAGGAAGGATTACAAAAAGTAATGTTAGGTATACTAAATGCTTTCTACTTTCAGTTCACACTTTCACTTACTCGTATGATTCATTACATTACTATGCCATTAGGATTCTGCGGATGGATGTGCCTTATTGCTTTCCTTCCCCTCCTCTTGCCTTTCAGTCAAACGACCTAACTCGCCACTATAATTTCCCCTTTCGTCCTTATGTTCATTCCTACTCCTCCACACTCTCTGTACTATTATGTATTCTAATAGCAAAGTTGGTTACTTAAGGTAGCAGTCTGACTTTCGAATGAAGCCAAGTTCCAAAAGCACGCTTTCCTTCTAGTCTATGGCAAATTCGTGCAAAAAGCTCATGATGATCGTTGCAAAATAAGTAGAATACATAGTGCAGCTCAATACTTATGCTGCATGTTTATTCTATATATATTACCTACACTGTCTACCTACAAACAGATTTTTAACGTAATTGGTATGCCATAGTAGCAAATGCATTACAGCCTTTGCACACTTCAGGATTTATGTTGTACAACTTTACCATGTGTTGTTATGTGCTTTGAAAGGGTAGCTAACAATAACAATCCTAGAAATAAATACATCAAATATCTTGATGCAATTTTCGTCATGCTTATTCGTGTACAACGTATTATGTCACCTCGACTGGCCGAATGCAGTTACTCAAGGCAATATTTAAAAAAGATTACACAATAATCGAAAGATTTCTGCATTTTCAAGGTCATCTACCAGGTAATAACAAAATGTTCTACAATACAAAGCTCTGCGAACACTTTTCTCCACTAATGGACAACATAAATATGATTGCAAACAAAGTTATTATTATGTCTCATAAAAATATTGTCACCACTCTATCGAAAACGTATTGAAATCATGCACACATACATAGTAAATAGGAAGGCTTCTTGTGTTGGCATACTATTTATTTTACAGCGGCACAACTACATAATAGTGTAGTTCCTTTTGTAAGTACCTATATATAACCATGCAGAGAAACACCACTGAATATCCAAACTATAATATCTGTAAACAGTCACTAAACACAACTCTTTTGAACATATTCTGTAGTAAGAAAAATGTGGTATTGTTTTCTATAGCATTTTTATGTGCAGTGGGAAAAATATTCTTTATGTAACTACTATCCAAAGAGAGTAATAACAGATATAGTAAGATAGGGAGGTACTCTATAGGGTGGTACTTAATGCAGAGCAATGCTATAGAGTAGCCCATTTCTAAACATGGACATGTACGCCTTGAGCCGGCTCAGTGAGCCGAGAAAGCATGCAATGCGAATTTCCAATTGCCAATGCAATGCAAGGAAATTCTGTCTAAAGCAGAGTACATTTCAGCATTGCGATTTGTGTAGTTGAGTTGGATTGGGGTATTGGAATTGAGCTTTCTGGCTGAACTGAACTCTTCTGTTGTGCAAAATACATACTACAAACACAAGTGTCAGTCAGTCTGTAGAGTAGTCTTGTATATATGTTATATAAGTGTAGAAAAGTTCCGTTGTTCTATTGTATTAGGTTGTTGGCTGCCATGCGATGCCATGCCAGAAGTACATTACATACAGCTCTGTACATACAAACGATGAATAAAGGTCATAGCATTTGATGTTTGTTAGGTATGTTCTAGGATGTAATGGGATGGGACTCTCCACTCCAACTACTTCACTCTGCTCCCAACCTAATGGAAACAAGTCAAGTCCTGCATGGGAAAGTCCCTTCGTACATCCACCAGGAAAGTAGAATAATCTTTTTTGGCTACAGTGTACGCACAATCTTTTGCAGAGAATTGTTATCTCCTGGCCATACTACATTTTACAGTATAACTAGCTTCATATTTATATCTTTTTTATTGGATGGATACATATTTGCTATATACTGGATTATGTCGGAGGATGCTAGACTACTTAATTACACATTGAACTCATGTGCATTTCATTTAATTCCAAATTGCATAGTAAACATACTCCGCTAAACAGATTATAAGTAGTTATTGGCTGTAGCTAAATAGGTTTATTCGTCCATGTAGCATTCGGTTGTTTACCTTCAACCTTTACGCTATGTATTTGGAAATTTGGAGTCTGGGTTGTAATAGACATTCAGCTGACATTAAGGCCAGTTTAGTCATCAGTCCGATCCGAAATTAATATTACTTATGTAGAACATAAAATGCTACTGTGTATGTCCATGGAATAGACAGCACCCATATTATGTGCAAGTATCGTCTAGGTTGAGTGGTTTGGGGAATCCAAGATATAAGAAAACCACATGAAATAGTAAGTGGACAGATACGAGTGGAGTAGGTAGTAAGCCTACATAAGTTTTAATAGTTACGTTGCTACATTAAGGTTACTGTTAACTGAGAAATGTACCTATGGTCATTTACGTTATACAGATAGATGCATGGAACAATATCTCTAGCCTTGAAAGTAACATGAAAGACGAACGACTAGGATTTAGCACATAAAATTCCATCACATACCTATACCTACGTGCTATTATATGTACAAAACATATGAAATAACAAGGCCAGTCAGTAGTACCTAATAGTAGTATGTGTACTATATTCATGCAACGGACTGGCTACGTGAATTACCTTAGGTTAGGCACGCTCAATGCTGTACATATAGAATTCTATTTCTGTGCTCGTTCCAGTTTCTATTCTTAAGTGTGTGACTGTTTCACCGAGAAAATTACAGAGCACACTAGAAAGGAGGACAGGACACTGCCCATACATATTTTATCTAGTATTGATAGGATTTGTAGTTTGGGGAGAAAGAAGGAAAGGGGAATTCATGGATTATTGTTAGTTGGCTTTAGCACGTACATACTTTATTTGCGGCTCACCGACTCGTAGGCTGACCAACCAAACTACTCAAATGCCATTTCCAAACTGAAAAACAACACGTCCTTACCATTCACCCAAAAACTAATTTCTAGTGTTTAGCATGCTTACACGATTACCTATCGCGTTTACAATGCATCGCCGAGTATTACTATATCTACGTTCATACTATGATACTTCATGAAAACTGCACAACGTGCTTAAAGGTCCTGCAACTCCGATTTCGGATTCAGTAATATAAATGTAGTACAAAATTAAATAGTTATAGCATATCCAACTTAAATTCAATCTAGTACCTTTTGGTACATCGTTACATCTTGTCACTGCCAGCATTGCTGTTTCAGGGCATGCTTTAATTTAATCTCCTTGAATGGATGACATCAGAGTAGGACACAATGACACAAGGGTAAAGTATTGCTGGATTATTAGGTGATTATAAATAAGCTTTTGTTGTTTACTTCGAAAAAACAAATCAGCAACTGATAACTGTAATACTAGCAATGGGAGAAATGGGACAATGTAAACTTACTCAAGTGAAAGCTGAGCGCATTCTTAAAAGTTTACTTAAACGCCCCGGCCGTAGTCTCGGTTAATTGAAAAGTCTAAGATCGAAGCATAATAAATATACAATACACTATCCTCTACTGACCCAACAGTAATCACAGATATGGCAGGTAAACAAAAGCTAAAATACATAATTTATACATACATGGTGGTGGTGGCGTAACCGAAACCACATAGCCTCATCCTTTTCGTTTGTAAGCCTTGATCGAATTATTTAATCTCGCTGCTCTTTGACTGACAAAAATAATATTCAGGAGATTGGGTGAGTATTGATATCCATAGAAAAAAATTGCGCAGTTAAAAAATAGAGGTCAGCTTTACATTTACATATTAACCCAGTACATTCAATACAGTAATAGTCTCTTGGGGTTTTTACATCATTAATGGTATGCATACTATTATATCATGCAGATAGAAATGTGAAAGTTGCTAATGCTAGTACCCTTAGGTAGA